>PVJX010010793.1:0-55193 GCA_004027295.1 Dolichotis patagonum | reverse complement strand
GCCTGAATTCCTGCCCAAGACTGACCTGACCAACCAAACCCGCACCAATGAGACTGGCTTGAGCAGCCAGAGCGTGAAGCTGAACAGCCCTGTGTGAGGCTTGCCCAGAACCTGCCCTGCACACGACCTACCCAGGGGTACCATGAATTCGCACCGCAGCCACGCTGAAGTCGGAGGTCGGGGAGCCCAGCAGTTCTCAGGGACTGGCATCAACATGCGGTGAGTGATGGGAATAAGACCCTCCCACAGGAAAGGGGCAACTGACTGGACAACATGTTGGATTTGGGCAGGATGGCCCTAACTCCATAAGGAAGTGGCCTCAGTTGGTTGCTCCCCTAAACGAGCGGATTGGTGGAATCTTCTTGGAATGGGCCATGCCCCTGGCCGGGACCCAGTGGGTTGCTACAAATTAATTCCAAAGGTTGACTGGACCAGAGGGGAGGAGCCAGCGCACACTGCCCTTACTTGAACTTCAATCTCTGATAGCAGACTCCAGAGGGCAGAAGCCCCTAGCCTGCATGCTCCAGGGGAGCCTTAACCAACAAGAAAAGGGGCAGGGAATTACACTGTACACTTGTATGGAAGGAACCAAAAACATGAGAAATAAGAAAAAAACCCCATCCCCCAACCCTGAGAACATTGATCCAGGAGAGGTAAATACAAAAGAGATTGAGGGCAGCAAACATGCAACATCAAACACAGCATTAGCAGACATAAAGAGATATCTTCAGGACCTTGTAAGCGGGACCAAAACTGAAATATTGATTCAAATTAAACAAGAGATAAGTAGATTAATAAAAGAAAGGCTGGGCACCTCTCAAGAAGACACAGACAGAAGAATGGAGGAACACAAAAGGAGAGAAATGTTTTATGAAGAATACAAAAAAAACCCCTAGAATTCATGAAGCAGATTCAAAGAGATTATCAGGAAACTAAAGACTCCATAGAAAGCTGGCAAAACTGCCTGAAAGAAACCAAAGATAGACTATCAAAACTTGAAGACAGGCTTGCAATGTGTGATCATGAAAGGGAAGATCTCTTAAAAATAACAAGGGAGCAGACAGTTACTATACAAAGACTAGAAGACGACAAGAGGACTTATAACTTAGGAATAAAGCATGTGAATGAAGAAGCAGGAATCAAAACAGAGGAATTGCAAAGGCTATTCACAGAAATTATTAAGGAACATTTCCCAAGCATAGAAAAAGGAAATGATATACAGATGTATGAAGCATACAGAACTCCAGCCACCTACAACCAAAACAGAGCTACACCTAGACACATAATAATCAAGATCCCAGAAATTCAATATAAGAACAGAATATTAAAAGCCATCAGAGAAAAGCAACAGATCACCTATAAAGGAAAACCCATCAAAATCATGGCAGACTTCTCGATACAGACCATTAGGTCAAGAAGAGCTTGGAGTGAAGTAATTCAAGCCCTGAAGGAGAACAACACCCAGCCCAGATTGATGTATCCTGCAAAACTCTCTCTAGAAATTAATGGAGAAACAAGATGCTTGCATGACAAAGAGGAACTGGGAGAATTTGTGATCACCAATCCAACCCTACAAAAAATACTGAAGGACATTTTAGAGAAAGAGAACAAGAATACGAGCACCTCAGGAACAGTGACAGAGAGGCCTCAGTGAACGGGGCAGACAGTGGAGTGGAACAGAAAAATAGACAACCAATGGCAGAAAAACAGAATAGCAGAAATAAGGCAGAGAAGATTGGCTGTAATTTCTAGTATAGATGGCCTTGAAATATTAACAGAGAGAAACACAGGCAGTGTAGATCATGAGATAGGGTCCATTGAGATGCTCCATATAGGGAGGCAGTGGGACCCAAAACAAGCAGTGCACCCTATGGGAGTGAAAGGGGAGGAATTGTCTAAAAAAGGGAGGCAGAGGATATTGTTAATTGGGTAACAAGATTTAAAATTTACATTATTCTCACCACTCTGCTTGGATGGATTATGTGCTGTTCCAGTTTGTCTACTTATGCTATACTTGAGGGCATGGTCAGCTATCCCCAAAATAAGAGGACATATTATGGTAATCATCCCTAATTTCCTATCCACTTAATCTGAAGCCCTTTATAACTTATACTGCCTTTTAACTGATCTTATTTGAATCTGGTTTGTTAGATTGCTACTTTGTATTGATTGATTTTATTTAAATCTGTTATGATTGATAGCATCAAGTCTAAGAGTATAGGTAACTACACTGAAGATGACAAGATTCACTAAGATACCCACTCTGGTTTGATTATTACTTGCTTTTGAAGTCTTATAATGTCTCCAATGCTTCGTTTTTATTAATGTTGTTATATACTGCTGAGAGATCATGGTAACCATTGTAGATCACCTTGTATTGCAGTTTTATATGACTTTTTTGCTTCGTGATTTTCTAGGAATTGTGTTTTATCTTGCTTTGTTTTGTTTTTCCCTCTAATACAGAAATGAGAGATGTACATGTAAAGACTCATGCATGTGTAGAGCTTATAAACAGTTTATGAGAACCAACTATATAACATGTTGAAATGAACAACTATTTTGAAGAAAAAGAGACACTACAGTACCCAGTGCTGATTCCATAATGTCATGATGTGAAATCCAGCAAAACTATCATTCTTTGTTCAAAGTGATTTTAGCTTGTTTTGTTTTGTTTAAGTTCAACACACATGAAGGTATGGACAGCTGTTTTAAGGAGAATGAGAGACACTATGACAGCCATTCTTGGCTTCCCTATTGTCTGGTCTTGAAGACCTGAAACACCCTCCTCGTCCTGCTCAGATCAATTCCATACTATGCTGTTTCATGTGAATTCCCTGTATGTGACAATATGGACAACTATTTGGAAGAAAACAAGAGTCAATACGATAGAGTGAATATCTCCGATTTTCTAGTTTTGAAATTTATGTCTCTTACATTGCTTTCTTGTGACCCGCTTCGTTCTGTTTTGTTGTGTTTAATTTTACCCTTTTGATATAATTGCCTGTATATTTAAGTGAGTAAGATGGATGACCATATTGCTGTTTTTGTCAGATCATGGAGCAGAACTGTTAACAGTCTCACTGTTTAAATGTCTACTTTACATGTTTTAACTTAGTAATTTGAACAGCTATTTCCAAGAAGTCAGTATGTAATTTGTCAAGTAATCATTTCTTAGGTTTTTTTGTTGTTCTTTTCCTTTTTTCCTTGGAATTCTGTATTGTTGCTATCCTTTATTCTGTTTTATTTTCTCTTTAAATAAAATTTTTTTAAAAAAAGAATTTTTATACCCTGTCTTAAGCAATTGAAGCCAAAGATGACAATTTCTGGTTACCTAAACAAGTCACAATCCAGAGTCCATGAAACAAGAGCAAATTCTTCCTTCTTTCCATTTATCTTGCTGGGGCCCCCAATTGGTATAGGACTATTAGAGAACCTTCTCCCATAGTTCCAATTATTGGAGACCCCTGTATTTTCCCCCCAAAAGACCCTAATCTCCTGCCTAGATTATGGTCCATAGCAGGAAAGGAAAGAAAGAGCAAGAGACAAAGTAGAGGGGTATGTACCAGGGATCTGGCACCACCAGTTGCTCTCTAGAAGCAGAGGGCCCCAATCTCCAGTAGGCTACCATTTCATTAGCCAGTGTAGGGGAGGGAGTAGGGTGCTTTTCCTGGAAAAGCCCCTGGAGGCTCCTGTAGAAAGAACAAGTTTATCATAAACGAAACAAGGTAAGATCCATTGCCCCCACTTGGGTACTAATCTCATTGGCCAAGAGGGAGGTAACTGCTGCATTCCAAAACTGGCCCACAAAGTAGTCAAGGCAAGGAAAGCATAGTGTTAGAGTGTTATAGGCAGCTGAGCTAGTTAGAAATATTATAGGCAGTCAGACATGGCTAGGCCCTCGAAGAAGCCAGATGTCTGATGACCTTGGAGGAGACACACTCTTGCTGTGTGCCAAATCTCAGGACAGAAGGCAAAACAAATGCAGCCCCACCCTTAAGTATAATTCTATTTTATTTATTTATTTATTTATTTATTTATTTATTTATTTTTTGTACTGGGGATCAAACTTACGACCTTGTGCTTGCCAGGCAGGCGCTGAGGGTTCTGAGCTAAATCCCCAGCCCTAAGTATAATTCTTAGGGATTAAGTCTGGATCACCTTGAGAAGCCAAGAGTCATTATACCAACCCCCTATAGGAAAAGTCACTGATGTTACTTGCTTCACCATTTGTCCCTGATTTGGTCAGTTTTATCTAAACAATTAAACTTACTGGTTGACCATAGCTCTGTCCCACCTCATGCCCACCTGCCTTGCGAGTTCCCAGTTTTCCCCAACTTAAGACCCATCTTACTTCATGATTTTACTCTATAAAAATACTGAGAAAATACAGAATCTTTGGCAACCCACCGGGGACCTCTTCTGTCTCTCAGACAGAAGCTTTCTTTCTCTCAATAAATATTTCTGCTCTTAACCTCCATTGTTCCTAAAATTCATTTTTCAATTTTGGAAAACATGAGCTTGTACCAGACATAGGTGGGGAGTTTCATTTTCCCTATATCAATAGGCAGGTAAGTTAGATAGAAATATTATAGGCAGTCAGATGGGGCTAGGCCCTTGAAAGACCCAGTGCAGAAAATGAGATACTTTACAAGTGTGGGGAAGACACATATCTCCCACTGTGGGCCAGACCTCAAGACCAAAGATAAAACAAATGCACCCACATCCTAAGGATAAACATCAGGAATTGATATTCTAAATAGTTTTCAATCTCCTAGAGGAAATCAGAAGGAGCCACTAACCCAACACCCTACAGGAACAAGCCCTATTCTGTATAAATGCCCATTTGCTACATGACTCACTTCCCAATTTGATCCCAATTTAATCAGTTTTACCAGAGCAATTACACTTGTAATTTTATTGGTTGACCCTAGTTCTGTCCAACTTCATGTCTACCTTGTGATTTCCCATTTTTCCCACCTTGGACTCACCTCCCATTGAGGATTTGCTCTATAGAAATCCCTAGAAAAGGCAGAGTCCTTGTCAATCTACTTAGGACACCCCCCCCCAATCTCTCAGACAGAATCTTTTTTTCAATAAGTATATTCTGCTCTTAACCTCCATTGTTCTTAAACCTCATTCTTTGGGCCGGGGATTTAGCTCAGTGGCATAAGCGCCTGTCTGGCAAGCGCAAGGTCATGAGTTCAATCCCTGGTACCAAAAACCAAACCAAAACAAAAAAACTCAATCTTGGATTTCAGAGAAAACAAACTCATACCAGACACCTAGCAAGTTAAGAGTTTTTTTCTCCTATATCACCAGGACAAATACTATGTCAATTTACAATTTGTGATCCCCAGCATAGGGATCTTCAGATGATATAGGGAAAACAAATGAAATTCTTGAACTTCTAGATGTCCAACACAACAAGTTCATGTTCTCCAAAATTAAAGAACGAAAAAAAGATTGAAAAAAAGATTCTGATTCTGGTGCAACAGAGAAGCAAAAAGTACAAAACCAACAGGTTTATTGAGTTGAGGGGGAAAGGAGCACACAACCCATGGCAGCTGGGCTGTCTCCTTTGACAGGATACAGAGAGGCAGAGAGTTACATGACCTCTGATTGGAGTGGCGCATGGGGCCGATATTCACGATATGTGAGGAACTATTGGAATTCTCTGTGCATGCAAACAGGAAGGGGAGTTGCAATTAGGGCTGAAGAAGAAGCAGGAAGTGGTAAGCGTTCCTGCTTTGACCTTCTGCCACATTACACCACTGCCATAATTGTACAGTAATTTATACTAGGGCAAGAACCTTTCAGAGGAGGAGTCACATGAAAAGTGTTGAGAGAGGATTCACTGAAGCCACAGGTACTCTAAAGTGAGGAAGGGCCTTACAACCAAAATTAGAAAATTAATTGGGAAGACAATACAGAGAGATCAAACTCAACATCTGAATCATTGAAGTAGGGAAGTAGAGCCACCGGGGCTGGTCCACACTGCTCTAGCCTCTCCTGGGTCACACTATCCACATTCTGGGCCCTTCTTCCCATCATCTTTCTTCCAACACAGATGTGTGCTACAGCCTGGAAGCAGCCTCAACAGTATTCACTAAGCGTAGGGAAGCCCTTCCCACCACATACACAAACCTGGGCAGACAGGATAAACAAGCAAACAAGACCTGTGGATTCCTGTGGGTACACACTCCAGCCTCTGGATTCTGCAGACTCGCTTGCTATGGTCCCACATCTGTGAGTAAATACATTGGCTGATTCCCACAGACCCCCCTGCACAAATGTGCCATGGATTTTCACAGATCCCCACCTGAAAGCATATCGCTTGCAGACTCCTGCAGAACTCCTTAGCAGCCTGACAGACACCAGTGGATTCCTGCCTGGGAACAAACACACCCACTGACTCCATGGCCAGGGGTGGGGCAAGGGTCTCTAGGCCAAGCACTGTGACAGTGTCACATTGTGCCTCTTAATGAGAGGGAGAAATCTTCAGACTGGGTTTGTTTGGGTTTTGAGTGCAAGGGGAAAGAGGGGAAGCTGGTGTGGCTACTTACAATCACACTGCCACTAGGGCAAGAAGGGCATTATGTGAAACTTGGGCTGTTTGGTATAGCAGGCACGTGAGAATCACATGTATGTTCTTTTGTTGGAGTATTTGATTTGATGTTCTGTTGGATTTATTTTTTGTTTTTCTTTTTTGCTTCAATTTAGTTGGTGTTTATTTTTGCTCCCTCTTACTATCTCCATGTTTCCTTTCCTCAAACCCAGCTTTATAGTAATACTATTTTCTGCTTTTTTATTTGTTTCTCCTACTTTTTATATTCTACCTCTCAAGACCTGAACTCAATATAGTCTGCTGTGAGTCATTCCTATTTTCTCTTGTAATACCCTTCTGTCCTTTCTATTCTATTACTTTCTTTCTTCCTTATCTTACCTAGCCCCCCATCTTCCCTGTCTCTTTTCCGCTTTCAGAAGCATAATTACACCAATAGCAGTGTCAGTACCGTACACCAGAACCTCAGCGACACAATGAAAGCCATCCCTAAGTGGGAAGCTTCTTGCAATCAATGTTCACATTAAAATAACAGAACAAACTCAAGTAATTAACTTAATGAAAACCCTCAAGATACTTGGAAAACTACAACAATCAAGCCCAAATGGAAACTAGAAGGGAAATTATAAAGATCAAGTTGAAATTAATGAAATTGAGACTAAAAATAAAATACAATCAATGAGTTAAAGAGCTAATTCATTGAAAGAATTAAATAAACCCTTAGCCAAATTAAACATGAGAAAAACACAGAAAAGTCTCACATAAGTGCAATTAGAAATGAAGAATGTGAAATCACAATGGACACTATTGAAATCCAAAAGATAGTAACTACTGTGAATAATTATATTATGACAAACAAGAAAATCTTGGAAAAATGGACAGATTCCTAGACTCATATCAAAACTAAACCAAGAAGACATAAACAATTTTAACAACTCAATAACAAGCAATAAAATTGAAACAGTAATATATAAAAACTCAACCAACTAAAGAAGCCTAGAACCTGGTGGATTCACTGCTGAATTCTACAAAACCTTTAAGGATGTTACATCATCAATACTCCTTGAATTTGTCAAAGAAATTGAAAGGAAAGGAGTGCTTCTAAACTTCTTTCTGGAAACCAGCATCACTCTGATCCCTAAACCAGACAAAACCCAACTAAAGAAGAAAGCTACAGGCCAATCTCCTTCACAGATGCAAAAATCCTCAATTAGATATTAGAAAATAGAATGCAACACATCATCAAAATGATCATACATCATGACTAAGTAGTTTTCATCCCAGGGTTGCAAAGATGGTTCAACATGTGCAAATCAGTAAATGTAATATACTACATAAACAGAAGAAAGAACAAAAAATCACATGATCATATCAAGAGATGTAGAAAAAGCTTCTGACAAGATTTATTACTCTTTCATGATAAAAACCCTGAAGGAAGAATTATTGATGAATCTGATAAAAGCCACTTATGACAAACCAATGGCCAATCATCATATTAAATGGAATATGGAAAACTAAAAGCTTTCTATTTAAAATCAGAAACAAGACAAGGATGTCCACCATCATCACTTCTGTTAAACATGATACTTGATACCAGAGCAATCAGGCAAGAGAAAAAAATAAAATGGAAGAAGTCAAATTATCATTTCAGGTGACATGGGTTGAAATGGAAGACAGAATTTCACAAAAAAAACTCTTGGAATTAGTAACCAATTTTAACAACGCAGCAGGATACAAAATGAGCACACAGAAATCAATAGCATTTGAACTCATTGAAAAAGAAATTAGGAAAACCACAACATTCATAATAGCACCAAGAAAAATTAAATACTTAGGAATTAACATAACCAAGTAAATGAGACACTTCTACAAAGAAAACTATAGAAGATCATAGAGAAAATGAAAATATGTCCCCTATGCTAGATAGGCAGAACCAATGTTGTCAAAATGGCCATACTAATGGCCATACCAAAATGGCCATCAAAGTTGTCATATAAATTCAACAAAATCTCAACCCAAATATCAAGAGCAGTCCTTACAGAACTAGAGAAAACAATCCTAGAAGAGACTGAGACTAGCTAAACTAATCCTGGGCAACAAGAACAAAGTAGGAAGCATCATAATACTTGATTTCCAGCTATACTACAAAGCAGTAGTGATAAAAATGGCACAGAAACCGACATGTGGATCAACAGAATAAAGTAGAGTATGAATAAATGTCCTCAGACATTCAGGTATTCAGTCTTCAACAAATGGGCCAAAAACGCTCTGGAGGAAAGACAGCCTTTTTAAAAAGTAGTGCCGGGAAACTGGCTGAAGACTGAAGCTGGAGCCACATCTCTCACCATGATCACAACTGAAATCAAAATGAATCAAATATCTAGCAACATTAGAACAGAAACAATGAGCCTACTGGAAAATAAAATAGTTAAAACATTTGAAGTTATAAATTTCAGCAAGAATATTTTGAACAGAAATACAATTGCACAAGAAATAGCTAGAATCAAAAAATGAGATTACATCAAATTAAAGAAGTTCTGCACAGCAAAAGGAACAACCAACAAAGTAAAGAGACAACCTGCAGAATGGGAAAAAAATGAGCAGCTAATCCTCAGACATAGGACTAATATCTAGAATATGTAAAGAATTAGAAATATTAAACCTCCTAAATTAAAAGACCCAATCAAAAAATGGACAAGTGAATTGACACCTCTCATAATAAGATGCAAAAAAGCCAAATAAATACATTAAAAAATGTTCAATATCACTGACCATTAAAGAAATACAAATTAAAACAACACTTAGGTTTCATCTTATACCAGAAAGAATAGCAGTCAACAAGAAATCAAATAATGACAAGTGCCAGTGTGACTGCAGTGAAAAAAGAACCCTTCTGCATTATTGCTGAGAATGCAAACTAGTACAATCATTATCAAAATCAGTATGGAGATTTCTCAAAGAACTAAAAATCCAAATTCCATTTGACTCAGCTGTTCCCCTTCTAAGTATCCTGCCAAAAGAGCTAAAGACATTATATTACAGTGATGCATGTGCAGTATACTAATGTTTACAGCAACACAATTCATAATAGCTAAATCCTGGAAGCAGCCTGTATGCCCATCAACAGATGAATGGACAAAGCATATGTGCTATCCATGCACAATGGAATACGATTCAGCTATGACTAAGGATAGATTTATGCCATTTATAAGAAAATGGATACACCTGGAAAATATAATGTTAAGTGAAATAAATCAAACACAAGGGCTTAAATGTCATATGGTATCTCTCACTTGAATAAGGAAATGTGCAATTAAAGAACAAAATAAGAGACTAATAGAAGGAAACAGAAAGATAGCTCTTTTGCAAATAGGAAGGGATCCAAGAGATCAAGGACCAGAGGAGGTGAGGAGAGGAGAGGAAGCTACAAGATTTAAGGCATGTCATGTACATTTACTAAACACACACAATGAATTTAGGCATTACATGCTATAAACTAATAACAATAAATGAAAATTGGAAAAGGGGATCTAAAGACAGAGGTAGGGAGATGGGTGGAGAAGACAAGGTGAATAAAAAAGAATGAAAACATGTTGTTTCCATGCACCTATTTACTAAGCTGAATATGTTTCATGTATTCCAAATATGTACTAATAAAATAAAAATTTAAAAGATCTAGATAACCTGAATGAAATTGGCAAATTCCTAGAAAAACAAAAGCTACAAAAAGTGACTGAAAAAGAAATAAGAACTATTATAAGGACAGAAAATGATTTAGTAATAAAAAAATTACTGCCCAAAGAAAAGCAAAGGAGAAAAAGATTCACTGCTGTGTTGTACCAAATATCTAAAGAATAATTAATATCAAATTTTCACAATTCTACCTCTCTATATAGAAGAGGAGCGATTATTTTCTAATTCATTCCATGAGACTTAAGATTAGCCTGTTACCAGGAAAAAGACACCACAAGAGTACAACATACCCAAATCTCTCATGGATATATATATAAAAATTGTCAACAACAACAAAAAAAAACTAATAGATTCTGGTAATATATAAAAATAATTATAACAAAAAAGAGTAAAACTTTTACTTTCAAGACTACAAATCACTGTTTAAAGGAAATCTTAATAAATTAGAAAAAAATCCTATGTCATGAATTGGAAGCTTTAATACGGTTTTTATGGTAATACTCCCCTAATGAATCTAAAGGTTCAGTTCAAATCCTATCAGAAGCCCAGGTGACTGCTTTTGTAAAAATTGACAAAGTAATTATAAAATTCATATTGCAAGGAACCCAGAATAGCCAAAAGAAACTTGAAAAAGAAAAGCAAAGTAGGAGGACTTGTACTTAGAGACCTCAAAATTTACTAAGCAATAGTAATCAAAATTGTGTTATACAAGCATATGGGTAGACATATAGATTAATAGAAAATTCCTGAAATAAACACATCTGTCTACTGTCATTTGATTTTGAATAAGGTTGGCAAGACCAATGGGGAAAAACAGTCTTTTCAATGAAGGCATTGGAATGGATAGTCATATGGCAAATAATTAATTTGGACCCTTACCTCATAAAATTTGCAAAAAAACATTAACTGAAAGTGGATAAAAATTTTAAACACAGAAACTAAAAGTATAAAGTACTTAGAATAAAACAGAGGTAAATCTTCATGATTTACAGATTTGGCAATGGATTTTTGGTGATGAAACCAGATTGGATTTCATCAGGATTGAAAACTTCTGTTTCAAAAAACACTATCAATAGGATAAAAAGGTAACCTGCAGAATGGAACAAAATATTTCCAAATTATACATCTAATGAGGGACTTGAATCTAGAACATGTAAAACTCTTGCAACTCAATGACAAAAAGACAAATAACTCGATTTTGAAAATAAACTCAATTTAAAGGACTTGAGACATGAAGAGATGCTCAACATTACTAATCATTAAAGAAACACATATTGAAACCACAATGGATTTGCAGACTGCAGAGGGAGAGAACCAGACCTCACCAGGAGTTAATCCCACCTGCAAACCAGCGCCATGAGCAGGCCGCTGCCAGAATGGGGACAGCCAGACACAAACCTGTCTCGGTGAGTGGGTGCCATTCACAGACTGCAGAGGGAGAGAACAAGACCTCATCAGAAAGCAATCCCAACCTGGAAACCATATCATTTTCATTGTTTTGTTGGGTTTTATTGGGTTTTATTCTCTTTTGTTTTATGTTAAATCTGATGGCATGGTCAGCTCTTTAAAAGATAGCAAGATAGGGTTGGGGATTTAGTTCAATGGCATAAGTACCTGCCTGACAAACTTGAAGTCATGAGTTTGATTCCCCAGTACCACAAAAAAATAATAATAATAAATAAATAAATAAATAAATAAATAAAAGATACATTATGGTTGCCATTTTGGATTTACTATTGGCTTGTTTTGAAGTCTTTTATTACATTCATTATTTTGTTTTTATTATTTCTATTCTATTCTTCTCTGTTTGATTTTTACTATGTCCGAAGGTATCTTAGCTATTTTGAAGACAACAAAAGGCATTATGGTAACTATTGTTGATTTCATAAGGTTTTCAAGTCCTGTATCACTTATACTGGTATATTTTTGTTGGTTTTATTCTGTTTTATTTATCCTCTTTAAAATTAAAAATTAAAAATAAAAACCACAATGAATTCCCACTTCATGTCCACTAAGAGCTGACATTCAAAATGCAGAAAATAATGACCGTGAATGGAAATGTATAGAAATCTAAACCTCCATAACTGTTAGAGGGAATGTAAGATGTTGCCACTACTTTGGAAAACAGTCTGGAAGTTCTTCGGATAAACATATTGTTTCTAAATGACCCATTTTTAGATCCAAGAGAAATGAAAACATGTCCACACAAAAGCTTGCATATGAATGTTGGTAAACGTGCTATTCATATGAGTCAAAAGGTAGAAACATCTCATATGTTCATTAAACAATGAGTGGACAAACCGAACATGGTATATCCACTAAGCAGAACATTATAGAGTCATAAAAAGGAATGAAGTACTGATGTATGCTACACTTCTGAACGATACTAAATGAAAGAAGTCTCAAATCACCACACATAATATGATTCCACTTATATGGAAATATCTGGAGACATATAGATTCAGAGTAGATTAATGTGTGCTTCAGGACTGGGGAATAGGAGTTGATAGCCAAAGTGTACAGTTTTCTTTGGAGGTATTAAATATTTTCAAATATTGACTTTGATGATAGTTTTACATATATTTGAATGTACTATTGAATATAATATTGAATAAAACCATCAAATTTCACATTTTAAATGATGAATTGTTTTGCATTATATCTCAATAGAACTCCTTTTTAAAAAGTCAGAAGGCTCAGCCCAGTCAAGAGGTTAAGAGTATGTGCAGGCTTGAATGTTATAAGAAAGAGGTAATCAGGGATCATCTTAGAGTTCTGCCACTTACATGAATGAAAAAGAAGAGGTAGAGGAGAGCCTGTTTTTCATGCGTGCAGAAGAACAGAATTACTATGAGAGGTACTGAAATTGTGGTGAATTCTCTATCTACTAAAGAAATCAGGCCCAGTGATAACCTGAGTTCTGGTCAACTGAATTCCCTGATCTGGATTAGCAACTTTTCCTTCAAAAGACCGGTTAGCTAAGAAGAGGTAAAGAGCTTGGGATGTAGTTCAGTGGTAGAACATTTGCTGAGCATGCATGAGGACCTGGGTCTGATCCCTAGCAACGCAAAGGAAAAAAGGGAGAGGTTGTGATTAAATAGGTCATAGCATGGGTCCTTGCTTTAGTAGAAATGGAGGTTAAAACTAAAGTGACAGTATGCATTTACAGTCAAAAGCTTTAATTGGGAAACAAGAAAGAGGATAGGAAAAGGACTCTAGCTTGAGTAGTAGCTGTAGGGGCACACTCTGAAGAAGAGGATGAGATTTGTCCATTCATAAAAGAACAGAAACTAGTCCTAGGGGGTACCACAGTGAGGTGGGTCCAGTCAATCATTGTCTCAGTCCTGGCTTTATAGCTCCAGAGAAATCTTCATGACTTTAGGAGCCATGAAATGATCCCCATGAAATGACTGTGTTATTGGTGGTTTTTAGTTACATGGGGCTCTGCTTTTCTTGGGACTCAGGTGACACTAGTTCCAGACAACAGCTGGAGAGTTTTAGGCCTCACTCTATGGAGGAAGGGTTTGGAAGTGAATGTTATCAGATGCCCCTGTGAATCTTGAAAATTACTTTAGTTATTTTTATTTTCGTGTCTTCCATATTGAAGGAAGATGAGATAAGGTAAGTAAATTTGGAGCTAATCAACTTCATTGTGACAACTTTTAGCAAGATACTCTTTAAATGACAAATATGCCTATATGTAGAGCTAAGGTGAATTTTAGCCAAAGTTTACACAATGAAGGTCAAGCTTTGTTTTGTATTTAGTCATCTATTGGCTTTCTGAAGGTCCAAATGCAGAATCTTGATTTTTAGCACAAAGACATTTTAAATTATATTTCTAATGAGTAATAAGTTAAAAATCCAGAAATTTGTTGGTCCTTTGTACCGTAGTGGTCTCCGACTATGTCAGTCAGGTAGGAAATGGTGAGGGCTAGGACTGTGAGGAAAGCTAACATCCTGAATCATCTTGATCAGGGAGGCATTATCATCCCCACATAATATACAAAGATGAACTCAATTAGATCCACAGTCCAAAACTAGTAAGTTTCCAACACTCAAATATAAGTCTGTTTTGATTTCAAAAACATTTTAGTTCTCATATGTCAGTGTTAAGCAGTCTTATTTTTCTTCTTGGTATGAGAGTTAATTTAGGAAAAATTAGCCTGTTTACTATATTTTATTTTCACTAAGCAAAACAAAAATGGCTTTATTGAATCTCAAAAGGATAAAAATGCATGTGCACTCAATTTATATTATATACTTTACTGAATAGAAGAATGTCAATAAGAAAATTGGTTCAGCTTTCAGTTACTAAAATATTAATAACTATCTGCATTTAAGAAGTTCAGCAAAAAATGGTATTTTAACACTACACATGCAATTATACTGTACTTTGGAATTCATAAAATAGATGTATGTGTATATCTTGTTTATTTCTCAGAAAATACCTTATGATCTGGTTGTCATTACCACCCTATTTTGAGGGGAAAAAAACCTGGTACCTAAGAGGTGAAGAGATTTGCCCAGGTTACCCAGAACTGAGCTGAAGTTGATTCATTTCATTTGATCCAACATTTACTGAATGTACTAATCAGGAAAGTATGGCTTTGGTTGAAAGTACAAGAATACTACAATAACATTTAAACAGCAGATGTGTTAATGGTTGTGAAAATTGTTAACATGTCTCCCAAAATTCTCTTATGTATGGAAAGTGATTGGGCTATGTGGTGAATTTAATAATTAAAGGTGCTGTTAATAGTAAGGGTAGCACATCTGAGGCTATGAGGCCACTACCCCGCCATCCATCTGAATTTGACCAACACTCCAAGGGCCAGTCCCGCTTGCATTGTCCTAAGAGAAGCAGAAATAAAAATATCAAAGACTCAGGAAATCGCTAAAGATCCAATTCAGAGCATATGTGTGTTAGATCCTATAGCTTGAGCTACAGTAACATTTTCCCCACTCAAACTTAACTGTTCACACACAAGGATTGCATGCATTTCATTCATCCGATTAAAACATGTGAGTAAACTGTGGGACAGCCAGGAGTACTAGATTCTCTGAAAAGACTCAATGCCCTGTCAATCCTTTCTATCAATCTTTTTCAGAGAGATCCAATGAGAAACACCCGGGGCAGGGCATACATTTTTAAAATCTGAAAGTCTAATTTATCTTTCTCTTCTGATTGTCCCACAGTCCTGGTACCACTATTCCCATTCACGCCATCTTTTTTATTCTGCTGGCATCAGCCCACATTCCCTCTTAACTGTGATAACTTTAGCTTCTTTTTCTTTTACTATGGGGTTATATTTTGCTAGAGGTACACAAGAATCTGGAGTTAATCTCTCAGAGGGGCCTACTTAGAAAAGAGTAGGAAGGGTGACCTGGAAGGATGTATTCTTGTCCTGGTTCCTCTGATCTCTGTCTGCTTCCTGGTTGTTGAGTTGAGCACCTTTTCCTCTACCTTGCCCCTCTGCCATCCTGTTTCTGCCTTGGAGACAGCTGAACATGAACTGAAACTGTGAGCCAATATAAATTTCTCCTTCTTTGAGTTGTGAGTGTGTAGCACTGTTTCAGTGGTGAGAAAGTGACTAAGACACTTTGCATTCTAAAAAATCTGGAGGGAGGTATCTCTAGGCTGTGCACCATAGTTCTACAAAATTGTCAAGAGTCTATCCTGCTTGGTCATGAGGATTCTGCTTTTGGTCTCTGAACTTGTAGTTTCAATCATGTGATGCTTCTATAGCTTCAAGCTTGACATTGTCACTTCAGTGTCCAAGGCATGAAAGAAGTGAGAGCTTGATACCCAGAATAATGCTTCAACACTTTTTCTTATAACGGAAACCCCCTTCGCATCTCATCGAGTCATGAAGCTCAATTCTAACTACAGGAAAGCTGGAAAAGGACCTAGAAACAGGAATGGGGTTGCCTTTTCTGTGTTGGCCAGGCAGGAACAATCCCCTGGTAGGGAGGGGATGGATGGGTCTACCTTCAGTGAAGTCAAAGGGCTTTCACTGTGACTGAGAAAACTTCAGGCTCTGTTAGCAGAAGAGTTAGGTAAACATGATGACTGAGTAAAGAACACAGCCAGCCTGAATTTGGGGGTTCCAGGTGACTCCAAAGAAAAGTACCAGTCCAGTTTGTTGAGATGGGTCTTTTAAGGATAGAGTATGGGGGTGAGTGGGACAGGCTAAGGAGGAGTGATGCAAAATAGGGGCGTGAGTGTGGGGGAACAAGAATGGCTATAGCCTTAGGCACTGTGACCTAGCAGGTGGGACAGGTATACCATGTCCTAGCAGAACAAGCATTGTTTCAGGGTTCAGGTGGCTGGGAATCAGCCATTCCAGGAACTCAGCTTGGGGGGTGGTGCAGGTAAGGGTCAGAGATTATATCACACAAGATGTTCTGTCCCTTTTTTCTCTTAATCCTGTGGCTCAGCCACCTCCAGGCTGTTACATGGTCTGTTTTGCTTGAGCCCCACCAGACAGCAACTTAGTGTTTGCTCAATTCAAGTCCTGGAACATATAACAGGTGCTTAACCAATGCTGTCACGTGAATGCTGGGGAAGTACTTCAGTTGGGCCTTGAAGTTGATGCAGAGCAAGTGGCTGAGGTGGAATTTTCCTCATTGGCAAGTTGTGTTGCTTTAGCCACTGGACACATCAATCTCCTGACCCCGAGTACCCTCAGGACCCCAATACTGCAGATACAGGGCTGGCATTCCTGATGGGGAGGACCTGGAGAGTTCCAGGTGCTAAGTTCCTCAGAAAGAGCTGTCAGAGTTACCAAGATCCAGAAGGAAAATCTAACCTAAGAGCAGCCAGGCTCTTAAATTCAGCTGAAGTTCTGGCTCCCTGCATCCCCTTAGGCTCTCCCTTAGGGCCTCATTAAAACGCAGCTGGCAGAAAGAGAAAGAGTCTACCTTGGAGGGGACCGAAGGCCCTTTCAGGCCATTCTGAGGAAAACAGCCCTCCCTTCAAGGTAAAATGAGGGTCATAGCAGGACTCAGCCCGGGCACTTCCGCAGAGAAAAAATGTGTCTGAAAGTAAACCTGTGAGACTTAATAAAGGAGAATTTAACTATTCTTCTCTCCTTTTCCTATAATTCTGTATCTCTTTTACATTTTGCTCTACTTTTAGTTTTCATTTTATTGGTTAAAACCCAGTTTTAATAAATCTGAAAGGACAACAGATTTGCTTCATAAATTTTAAGTAGGTTTTCATGAAAATCTATGGCCACCTTGCACCAAAATAGTTTTTGTAGAAAGTCCTCCTCTCCTGTCTGCTCCCAGAGCACCAGCCACCCTTCTCCCCCAGTCCTGAAGCCAACCCTGTCTTGAGAAGTGAAGGTAGCTCTCCTCTGCACAGACCTGACATCATTTTGCCCCATTCTAGCAGCTGCTCTCTGGGAGAGGCAACTGGGATTCTTAAAGCATGTACTGCAGGCTGTTGGAAGAAAATGTGCTTCTGTGGAAATCTGTGTTATCTAGATGCTGAAGGACACTCTGGTGTATCTGATTTTGAGACAACTGATAGCAATGGAAAATAACTTCTTCAGACATGCAAAGTCTTCCTTGTCTGGCGGAAGTTTCACAGACTCTCTTCCAGCTTGGGAAGAAGGTAGCTCCACTACCACGTGTGCATTCATTGCCACATTCCTTCCCTTCCATAAATTTGTGCTTTTAAAAATTTCTCCTTTGAACTGCATATGACATCTGGTTCCCTCATTGATTCCTGAATCAATAAAATCTTTAGCACACATTTATTTTATATCTTTATGAGGGTCGTGATTTTAGCTTCTTAGCATATGCACATTCTCTCATTTAGTATGTATACACTTCAGTACACATACATGCATAGGTACACTATAGTTACATGCTTTGGGAGCTCAGAGAGTACAAATGGAGGAGGTGACATTCTAGCATCTCAAGGGAGGCAGGAGCTTACCGGGCAGAGGGGTTTAGGAGCAGGTGTTCCAGAAAAAGGAAGCAGCAACTACTGGGGCAGAGGCTAAAAGACATTTCTGCGAACAAGGGCAGCAGCAGAGTGGAGGCTGGGGCTGAGGAGAGGTGGGAGCTGAGTCACAGAGGCCCTATGCCCAGGAAGAAGTGTTTGGTGTTAGCTGCTTTTCAAAAGTTCCATGCAAGGGCACTGGAACTTTTGAAAGTAAAGGAAGGTTTCAGTAAAACTTTTAAAAACATATAACCCAATAAGAGTATCTAAATTCCTAGGGTGGAGGGGAAAAAATGGGGAACTTTTATGGATGGCCAGATTCTACCCTGTGAGCTAGAGAACAAAGGAAGAAAGAAAAGACAGAAAGGGAGAGGAAGCAAGGGGAAGGACAGAAGTGAAGACAGAAGCAACATGAGAGGCTGACGGCTTTGGGTTCCATGTTACCCTCCTTTATGGACAGCCTCTTGGTACACTATATTTTCTCAGTGTTTTAAAGTTCACTAAAAATATTCACAGTCATCATTTCATTCTGTAACCTGAGGAAAGTGGTGGCTTACATTTACAGGTAAGAAAACTGACTTTTGGGGGCAGTTCTGTGGTTGAAGGAAGAGAATAGTTAGAAAACCCCCATGGCTGCCATCTTTATTTTCTAATGCTGTAAGAAAAAAAAAAATACCCGAGGGAGGTACTTTATAAAGAAAAGAGGTTTATTGAACTCACTATTTTGGAGACTGAAAGTCCATGATCCTGCAGCCCCATCTGTTTGTCCTCTGGTGAGGGCTCCAGGGCAGATGGCACACAATGACGGGAACATGTAAGTAAGAGATTACATGGTGAGACAAGAAACCGCAAGGATTGAAGGGCGAGGCTTGCTCTTTTTGTACCAACCAGCTCTCTTGAGAACTAACCAGGGCCCCATGTCAACTAAACTTATTCCAAGAGTGGCACCTCCATGGGCCTCACCTCTTTTTCTCTCTCTCTCTCTTTTTTTGGGCCACACCTCTTAACCAGCAACCAACAGAACAACACTGAGGGCTAAGCTCCCAATATGAACGTTTGGTGGGGCCACACTTAAGCTATATCCAATCATAGCACTGGCTTGGATGAGAAATGACTCAGGCCTACACCAAGCAGGGATTAGGTATGAGGGAAGAGTTATTCAGGAGACAGAGTTGCTGAGAAAGGGGAGAACTCTTAGCAAGCAAGGGAAAAGGAGGAGGCTGCCCAGTTTTCAGAGGCGGTAGGGGTTTGATTCCTTGGGGCAGCCTTTTGCTAAAGGAACTCAGGCGTTACAGTTTGGGCTGAAGTGGGCCAGGAAAGAGCTGGCTTTCCACACCTGAAACTCAGGCTCCTAATAATAATAATAACAACAATAATAGTAGTAGCCCAGACAGTTCACAACAACCTTTAGTGATAAAAATTATTGTCCTTTCACAGGTGAGAAAATTGTGGTCGGAAAGATTAACTCACATGGAATGGAACTTCGAAGTGAAAGGCATTTGTTTTGTTGTAAGTTTTATCTAAGCTAGTCTTAAACTCTTGCATTCAGGCAATCTTTTTTGCTTCAGTCTCGTGAATAGCTGACCCTATGGGCCGAGCCACTCACTCATTTGAAACAAAAGACCTTTCTATTTCAAATCTCATTTTCTTTCTGCAAGACTACATCTGTTCTCTACTGTGTACCTGTCAGTTTCATTGGCTCACAAGTGTGCTTAATTCTGTTGGAGTCACTGAGGCAGCTATGAGTAAGAACCTTTTGTTTTTCCAGAAGAGGACAGAAATTGCTGTCCCCAATTTTAATAATGAACTC
The DNA here is from genome assembly GCA_004027295.1 of Dolichotis patagonum. Classification (NCBI taxonomy): domain Eukaryota; kingdom Metazoa; phylum Chordata; class Mammalia; order Rodentia; family Caviidae; genus Dolichotis; species Dolichotis patagonum. The sequence goes on along the minus strand of PVJX010010793.1, from coordinate 35,177 downwards.
TCAGTGTGTTCATTTTCTATTGCAACTGAAACAAATTGCTTCAACTTTAATAATTTTTGTTTGTTTGTTTTGATTTTTGGTACTGAGGATCAAACTCACAACCTCATGCTTGCCAAGCAGATGCTTGTGCCACTGAGCTAAATCACCAGCCCCAACTTTAACAGTTTCAAAAAGCACAAATCTATCACCTCCCAGCTTTTGTAGGTCAGAAGTACAATGAGCTCTGAAGCTTCCTTTGACTTACTCACCTATCACAGGGACCTAAGTGTGCAATATATGGATAGTTGTGTACTAGAAATAATGTCTGGACTCTCCTTAACCACACTGACCCTAGGACAACAGTTGAGGAAATCTAGTCACCTGTTTGGGCTTTTAGAAAGCAGCATAGACAGGAAAAACAATTAGGCTGGGAATCAGGAGATTCTAGCTTTAATTCTGGCTCTGCTATTAGTCAGCCACATAGCCTTCAACAAGGCAATTCCTCTCTGAGCCCCACTTTTCTGTTTCACTGGGGAAATAACAGTGTTGGAAGGTGATTAGGTCTGTATCTGAACCAGGCTAAAATACAAAGAACCTGAGTTCTATGTATAATCATTTCTCTGCTCTTAATATGATTACCTAACATTTACATGGCTTCTAGCTTTTAATGATACATTCATCTTATTCTCCCAAGCAAAATTCCCAAAAAACCTGAGAATGAACAAACTCACATAACAGATGCTGAGATGGAGAGACTCAGTAAAGCTTACAGAGAACTGGGAAACTGCCACCAAAATAGCTAAATTTAAAGAACTGACAAATATTGACAAAGACGTAGAGCTGGAACTCTCATTCATTGTCTCCGAGAATGTAAACTGGCTCAGCAACTTGAAAAAAAGAAAACCTATTGTGCCTTATCCCTAAAGCTATGACTGAACAATAGAATTTATTGCTTATTCAGCAGAAATGAGTGCCTATGTCCATGAAAAGACCTGTTACAAAAATAAATACAACAATTTTATTTACAATTGCCCAACTAGGAACAACCCCAATTGCTCAATAAAAATAAGGATAAATTAATGTTAGTGTATATATTCAAAGAAATACCACACAGTAATACTGAGTGAACTAGTACTTCACACAATGTAGATAAATCTCATAAATCACTGAACACTATAAAATATTGCTTCTATTTTTTAGGGAACTTGGCAAGCCAACCTGTATTAATATGGATCAGAATGGTGGTCATTTCTCAAGGGTGAAACTTGATGAAAAATGGGTGGAAGGACTACTGGAAATTCTTTGTGTCTTGAGTATTTGATTAAGTGGGTCTATATATATATATATATATATATATATATATTCATTGACAGTGCATTTAAGAGTTGTGCTGTATTATACTATAATTATACTTGTATTTAAAAAATAAAAACCACCCCCCCCAAAAAAAACAGGAATGAGAAACCTCCTGAACAAAGGGGAGAGAAAAAGAAAACAGAGATGGAGAAAAAAAAAAGAAGAAGAGAGCTGGGGCTAGAAAGTGGTTGTTTATCCCTATACCTAGCACTGACTGGGCAATAACTCATCATATTGGTGCTGACTTAATTTCCAACTCTGAGCTGAATTTTGAATTGTCCTTTCCCCCTATAGGGTTATGGTTTAATATCAGTGAAGTAATAGGTTTACATAGCAGAGAACTATTGTAAATTAAACCACATCAGAATTGCACCTCGGCCATGATTTGAAAGAACCCCATGATGGAATATTACACAGAGAATAATTTTATATATATATAAATATACATATATATATATATATATATATATATGAAACAGCCCTTAGCATTCTTATTTCTTTCACTTTTCATAACTATTGTCTTTAAGATATATATCTGTCTGGGTTAAAATGAAGGACACCCTTTATGTTGGAGAAATGCGTTAGTATCATTAGTGAATGGACAGCAAAGCATGCTGGCATCTGTGTGGGTTAGGTGAACACGGTCAGCATAGAAATGTGCAGAATGATGGCTGGTAGTGGTGCACCATAAACACCAGGTAAGCTCTTTTTCAGAATCACTTGTAGGATCACAATGTTCTGTTTCATTTGGATGACACTATTACTTTTAAAAGACAGTTTCAAAGGAATTCTCTTGAGGCAGTTTTTTTTATATAACAGTAGGATGGCTAAGACAGGTGTAGGGATTTAGCTTGGCCCGAATGCAGCCACTTTAAGTCATAATCACCATAATTGGCTCTGAGTAACCCTGGTCTGTTTTCCTCTCATAGTTTTTCAGCATACTATAAATAGACAAAACCATTAAAGTGGTTTGTTGGATTTTATAACCAGACCCTTGCACCATTAGTGCCAAGAATGTGTCTGACATCATTGACATTAGCTTGAGATAAACCAGGTACCCTTTGCCTTAGCTGAAAGTTCTTTTTGTCCTGGCCACTGCATAAGGTCTTCCCTCTAATCCACCTGGGTTACCACCAGCCAAGACAACCATGTGTTTATAAGTCCCCAGTAAATTGCACTTTGGGCAATTCTGGATAAGTCTGCCTCTCTCTTTGACCTCATACCAACCTGTGGCCAGTTCTCCTACACTGGGACTGGGTTTTGCTGGCAGAAGGGACTAAAGCAATGTTCCTTGGCACTATGTATGAAAATTAGCACTTAAAGAAGGAAGGGTAAAATAGATAGTTCCCTCCTTGTAGTTTAGAAAAGGGAAAGATTCTGGCTGGATGGAGATGGAGTCAGTTAATAGTTCTTCTGAAATGTGGGCAAGAACATGGAACGGGAAGGAGAGAGGTGCCCCTTTGTTTGTACTAATAGGCATCTTCCCCGTGGGTCGTTCAGTAAAGTGGACGATGGGAAGAGGTAAGCAGATAACATGGCAGTGAGTATAGCCTAAGGAGGACACAGGCTCCATAATGAATAAGCAGCACCTGTGGGTACAATTAGGGCTTGAATCATCGATGAAGGGTAAGTGAAGAACAACTGGGAAAAGCTCCAGTGTGTGCTGTAGGATTTAGTCATGTGTCTAAGTTGCTATACACCATGAAAGCAAGCACCCATCTGCATGTAATCAGAGGGAGCAGACTAGGATACTCAGGCCCCTATCATAAGGTTCTGACATAAAGCCCACCTTATGAAACTGCTTCAAAGATCATCTCTCTATCTACAATATTACTGCTTTTAATATTGAGATGAATTTATACACATACACGTTATTTTAAAAATAAAATACAGCTGGGCATGGGGGTGTATTCCTGTAATCCCAGTCCTTGGGAGGCTGAGGCGGGAGGATCACCATAAGTTCAAGGCTACCCTGGGTTACAAAGTGAGTTCAAGGCCATCCTGAACTACATAAAATCTCAACAAACCAAAATATAACAATAACAATAATAACAGTAACAAATAGAATATAAAGGAAAAACTAAGTCTTTTCCATTTTTTTTACACAGACATCAACATTATCATCAGTTTATTAACCTTCTTAAAATAGTCTATATACCTGTGTTCTCTTTTTTTGTTTAAAAAAAAAGCAAATCTACTCAATATAGTTTGGAAATCATTCTAAACAGCACAAGTATATAGGTCTCATTCTTTATCATAAAATGTTACATGAAAATACCATAATTTATTGAGTTAGTTTCTTATTAGTTATTTCTACTCATTTGCCATTTCATACAGTATGGTATGCATAGCTGTATTTACACAGTGCATCTTCATACTTACACATATTTCTATAGACTACATTCTTAAAATTGAAATTTCTGGGTCAGTGCATTTGTTAAAATACAGAATGGTTTTGATTAAATTTTATTACTTTTTATATTTGAAGAATGAAAAGTTGTCTTCATCTTGATTTTATTAAGGATTCTTTCTGGGTGTCTTGTTATCCTTTTTCTCATTGCTGAGACAAAATCCCTGGCCTCCAAAATTAGGGAAGTTTGTGGAGGTTTCAGTCTGTAATCTGTCCATAATCTAAGTCAGTGTAGTGTGGCCGAGGGGCAACATGGTGGCTGTAGCAGATATCAGAAGTGATCAGAGCAAAAGAGTAAAAGGGAAGGAGCATGGAGAGAAGACTCTTTCTGTACCTTATATTGTGTGTATACCGCATCCACTTGCATGTAACACTCACACCCACAATCCCAGCACTGGACCATGAGTCATTCACAGACCCTAGAAACCTGCCTCCCTGACTGCAAGAGGCTTGGGGGCATCATCCAGACTCAAACCATAACACTGGGACTGCAGCTGAGTGGTGGAGCACCTATACACCCAGTGTATGTGAGGTCCTTGGTTCAAGGCCCAGTATTACATAAAATAAAACTTCAAAAAATGATCATTTTAACTGTATCTTTTTAGTGTTCAGAAACAAGATTGAAATTACAATAACATTAGCAATTACAAACATTTTTGGCCACAATCCTTCTGTATACACTATGACTCAGTGAACCCTGCCCAGGAACAGAATCAGGCCCTTGGCTCAAATGTTGCTATTGTGTATGATTTGGATCAAGCCGTTTTACTTTTAGGCCTCAATTCCTCTATATACTGTGTAAATAACTAATCTCTTATAATCCCTTGAAAATAGATTAATATTTTAATATCTTTTAAGAGATCAGCTCGGAATTCAGGCACTACAGTGTAAACAATAACCAGCAGACAAAAGCAAAGGGTTGAACATAGTACCTAGCCCTTCCCCTTTTGCCCTGGGCATTCCATGGCCTTTCCACATGACAGGGAGCAGAACACTGCTAATGTTCACAGTTCAGTTGTCCTGCACCTCTCTCTCCACTCCCTGCTGCTCCCAGTGACCCCAGAACCTGTGCTCCTAGTGTCTGAGCTTGACCCAGTAACCAATAGGCGCTATCCACCTGCCATTAGGTCCACCCTCTGGGGTGCAGCCCTAGATGGTGGGAGTGAGGGGCCTCCTCAAACAGACCTAGAGAAAGTGAGGAATCTGTAAAAGCAACTTGTACTTCTGGCCAAGGCCACCTGCAAAACGAAAATTATGCACACATTCTTGGTAAGTTTGGGAATAAATTTTGAAGTCAAGACAACCCTGATTCTGGCACTGCTTTTGTCAAGTTTTCTACTCTGACCCAGGAACTGTCTATACTTCTGGAAAGCCTGCTCCGGGTTCTAAACCACAATGCAAACTTCTCCTTGGATTCCTTGTTAAGAGGAGACCTAGAGAGACTCAGAGATCTCAAGAAGCTGTTTAACAAAGCCTGGAAAGATTATGAGACAAAGTTTATAAAAATTGAGAAGGAGAAAAGAGAGCACACAAAACCATATGGAATGATCTACACTGAGATAACTGAAGCCAAAATTGCAGAAGAAATGGAGAAGAAAAGGCCCTATTTCAGTTCCAAATGTGTGAGCATCTCATTAAAGTTAATGAAATCAAAGCCAAAAAGGGTGTGGATCTGTTGCAGAATATTTTTTTCTTTAAAACTTTTTTTCTTAGTATATGTTGACATACATAATGATCACACTCATTTGTGATCAGGAATTTGTACCTGTGCATAATATATATATCAATTTTTTCCCTATTCCCTCACCTTCCTTCCTTCTTTCCCTCCCCATTTACAAAAACTTCGTTTCCATTTTTCCCTTCCATTTTTAAAAAATTCTCTCTCCCTTCCTTTCCCTCCCCTGCTCCCTCCCTTGTTTCCCTTCTCATTTGAACATGTTCTTCCCACTTCCCAATGACTATGCTTCATTTTGTTCCTCATTTATCTTTTGGGTTTCTCACACAAGAAAAACAACGTGGTATTTAAACTCATGTCTCTGATTTATTTCACTTAAAATTATGGTCTCAAGGTGCATCCATTTACCTTAAAATGTTTCAGGTTTATTCTTCTTTGTGACACAGTAGTACTCCATTGTATACAAAAACCAAATCTCCTTTATCCATTTCTCCACTGATGGGCATATAGGCTGTTTCCAAGGTTACCTGTTATAAACCATGCTGTTATAAATATGAGTATGCATATATCACTGTAGTATGATGCTTTTAATTCTTTCAGAAAGATACCAAGAAGGGAAATAGCTGAGTCAAATGGAAACTCTAGTTTTAGTTTTTTGAGGACCATCTACACTGATTTCCATAATAGTGGCACCAATCTTCATTCCCACTAGCAATGGAGAAGAATTCCTTTTTCCCCACAGCCACATCAGTATTTGTTATTGTTTACCTTTGATGATAGTGATTCTTTCTGGAGTGAGATGGAATTTGCATTTCCTGAATGACCAGTGATGTTGAGCACTTTTTCATATATTTACTTGCTGTTTTCATTTCCTCATCTAAGAATGCTTATTCATTCCAGATGCCTATCTTTAGATTGCATCTTTAAATTTGGGGGTTCTGATTTTTTAAAAGTTCTTTGTATATTCTAGATATTAGTCCTTTGTCTAAGGGGTAGCTGGTAAAAACTTTTTTGCAATCCATGAGTTGTCTCTTCACTCTATTGGGTCTGTTTCTTTGCCAGCACCATGCTGTTTTTATAACAGTAGCTTTATTTTATAACTTCAAATCGATGATTGTGATGCTTCCTGTCTTGCCCTTTGTTGCTCAGAATTGCTTTTGCTATTGTAGGTCTCTTCTGGTTCCATATGAATTTTAGGACTGTTTTCTCTAGCTCTATGAAGTATTTAATTGGTATTTTGATTGGAATTGCACAATAAATCTGTATCACAGTTTTGGAAGTATGGCCATTTTTACTATATTAGTTGTGCCTACCAAAAAACAGGGTATGTCTTTTCATTTTCTGATAGCTTCAATCTCCTTTTCCAGAGTACTTAGTTTTCAATGTAAAGGTCTCATACTACCTTCATTAAATTGATTTCTATGTACCTAAGTACAGTGGTACCTAAGTTCATGAACTTAATTCATTTTATGGTTTTGAGGAAGATGGATGCTTTTGTGTTTGGATGGGGAACATGGATGGCCACGGTTGTATTTCAATATGGACTTTGTGAACAGTAGTAAAATTTCTTTGAATGCTTTTTTTTGGAGAACCAAATTGTTCATGAACAGAAGTATCCATGAACTGAGGTATAACTATATTTCATTTTTATTGATGACATTGTGAAAGGTCACAATTAGAAATTCCCTAATTTCTTTCTCAGTGAGTTTGTTAATCATTTACAGGAATGCTATTGATTTTTGAATATTGACTTTGTATCCTGATATGCTGCCAAATTTGGTTATCAATTCTAGGAGTCTTTTGGTGGGGAGTTTTGGGGAATACTATGTAGACTATATGTCAACATCAAATAATCATAATTTAATTTTTTTTTCCGATTCACATCCTTTTATTTCTTTCTCTTATCTAATTTCTCTGGTTAATGTTTCCACAACTGAATAGAATAGAAATGATGGTAGTGAGCACCCTTGTCTTACTCTTAATTTTAGAATGAAATATTTTAGTTTTTGATCATTTAGTATGAGGTTGGCTATAGATTTGTCATAGATAGCTTTTGTCAGATTGAGATATATGCTTTTGATTATAATTTTATTTTTTATTATAAATGAGTGTTTGATTTTGTCAAATGCTTTTTCTGCATCTATTGTGATGATCACATGTTTTCCCCCTTGGTTCTGTTAATGTGGTATATTACATTTATTGATTTGTGTATGTTGAACCATCCCTGAATCCCTGGGATGAATCCTACTTGGTCATGTTATATAATCTTCTTGACAATTTGCTGCATTCTGTTTGGAGATTGGCCCACAGTTCGTTAAGAAGATTGGCCTATAGTTCTCTTGGATATTTTTCTGGTTTTGATATCAGGGTAATCCCTGTTTCCAGGAATAACTTGGGGAGTATTCTTAACTCTTACAATTTCATTCAAGAGTTGAAGAGTACTGGTGTTATATCTTTTCTAAATTTCTCATATAATTCAGCAGTGAATCTGTCTGGACCTGGACTTTTCTTTGTTGGTAGTTTTAAAATTACTTCTTCAATTTTATTGACTGATATTGGAATATGTAGAATTTTTATATCTTCTTGATTCAGCATTTCTAATTCATATGTATCTAGGAATCTGTCCATTTCTTCTAAATTTTCCATCCTATGGAATACACTTTCTCAAAATAAGTACTGATGATCTTTTGGATTTCTGCAGGACATGTGTATTTCCCCCCTTTTCATTCCTAGTGGCAAGGATTTGAGTATTTATTTTCTCTCCTTGTTTTGATAAGGTTGGCTAAGCATTTGTCTATTTTATTTTGTCTTTCAAAGAACCAACTCTTCATTTCATTGACTTTTTTGTATTGTTTTCTTAATATCAATTGCATTAATTGCTACTCTGATCCCTATAAATTCCTCCCTTTCATGAGCTTTGGCTTTAACTTGTGCTTCACTTTTTAGATCCTTGTGATTAAACATTAGGTTATTTACTTAAGCCTGCTCTGTTTTTCTGATGTGAGAATTCACAACTATAAATCTCACTGATAGGACTGCTTTCATCATGTCCCATAGGTTCAAGTCATTTAATTGTATAAACTGTCTAATTTCTTCTTTAATTTCATCTGTGACCGATTGGTTGTTCAGGAGGATATTATTTAATTTCCATGTATTTATATAGCTTTCATGTTTTCCTTTACCATTGATTTTTAATTTCATCCCACTATGATCTGATAATATGCATAGAAAAATTTCAGTTCCTTTGCATTTCCATAAGCATGTTCTCTGAGCTAATATGTGACCTATTTTTGAGAAAGTCCCATGTGCTGCTGAGACGAATGTGTATTTGTTGAGTTGAACACTCTGTGAATATTTACTAAGTTCATTTATTCAAAGGTTTGGTTCAGCTCTGACATTTCTTTGTTGATTTTTTTGTCAAGTTGATCTTCCTATTTGTGACAGTGCAGAAGACGATCCCCCATTACAATTGTATTAATGCTTACCTGATTTTTTATATCTGTTAGTGTTCATTTTACATACTTGGGTGCACTGGTATTTGGTGCATATATATTTATCATTGTTATCCCTTCCTGTTGGATTGTTCCCTTAACAAGTATGTAGTAACCTCTTTATCTCTTCTAAATCTTGGCTTGAATTCCACATTGCCTGCAAATAAAACAGCTACCCCTGGTTTTTTCTAGGTTCTCACTGCATAGAGTATTGTTTTCCATCTTTTGACTTTCACAGTCTATGAATTTCTTTTTGAATTAAATGTGTTTCTTTTATGCAGCAAATTGATAGATCTTGTTTCTTGATCCATTGTGTCAATCTGTTACTTTTGATTGGTGAACTGAGACTATTCACACTGATGGTTATAAAAAACAGATATTGAATTATCCTTGTCATTATATTATTTTCCTTTTGTTGCTTCCCTTTTTTCCTTTCTATTTAATTGCTTGCCATGCCTGGTGCATTCATCCTATTGGAATTCTTGGAATTGTTGTCATTGTCTTTTCTAGAATATCCTTTAGAACTTTTTGGAATGCTGGTTTGGTGGTCACAAATTTCTTCAGGTATTCCTTATCATGGAAGTATCTTATTTCTCCATCAATTTTAAAAAATAGTTTTGTGGGGTACATCAATCTTTGTTGGGGGTTTTTTTCCTCTAGGACTTGAAATACGTTATTCCATGCTCTCCTTCACTTAAGGGTTTGTGTTGACAATTCTGCTGTGATTCTGATGGGTTTTCCCTTATAGGTGAATTGTTTCTTTTCTATAACAGCTTTTAATATTTTGTTCTTATGTTGAGTTCTGGAATCTTGACTATTATATGGCCTGGTGTAGTTTTTTGTTTGTTTGTTTGTTTCTGATCATGACTATTTGGAGTTTTATATGCCTCACTTATCTGTACATCAAACTCTTTTGTCTGGCTTGGAAAGTTTTGTGCTATTACTTCTATGAATAGATTTTTATGTCCTTTGTGCTATCTTATGATTTTTCCAATTAATTAATTAATTGAATCAGTTAGTTGATTCCAATTAATCTTATATTAGTTTTCTTTGAATTGCCTAGCAGCCATTGTTTTGATTTTTCTTGGTTCCTTGATATTTTTAAGAAGTCTTTCATCTGATGACTGCTAATCACAACCCTGTCTTCTAGATATGATATTATTTCTTCATTGATATTCTGTCTTCTAGATCCGATATTCTATCACATTGGTTATCTCTGCTGCCTATAGTTTCAGTAGAAATTTTTATCTCCTGGATGTCTGTTTGAGTATGTTTTATGGAATCCATGTCTTTTCTATGTTAAGTAGTCATGATTCTCATGTCTTTGTCAAGTTGCTTTTTTTGTCTGTATCTATTCTAGATTCACTAACCATGTCTTTCATTGCAGTCATCATCTCTGTAATATCTTGTTTATGACCCTCAAACACTCTAGGTGCAAAGAAAATCAGTTGGTCACAACTGTGTCTACATGGATAAAGTAATATAATCAGTCATAACAATAACATTTCAGACTAAAAAATGACAAACCGTGTAAAGTAATAATTTGCCACCTTTAACTCTAATGTAAGGTTTGTAAGTATACAACAAAATTTAAGACAAGTCAGAAAATTATACACAGTAAATATCCACTCAATAGGGCAATTTTAACCTAGAGGGAGAAAATTTAACAGAGAGTAGAGGAAAAAATAAAGAAATGAAGAAAGAAAAGGATTAGAAGCAAGTTGGAGGATAAAGAACGATTACATAAGCCTCAGGAAACTGTTGAAGACAGGAGGGAGGGAAAGAAAAGGAAAAAAAAAAAAGTAACAAAATAAAGCAAAAAAAGCCAGAAACAATCTTCATATACAACAAAACCAACAAGCAAGAAAAAACAAACAAACAAAAAACCAAAAGCAAAGAAAAAACAAATGTCTCTGATTTCAGACTTGCGGTTATCTTCTGAGTCTACAGTTTTATGGCAGTGTGATTCTGCTCTTGCTGGTACATGGAGAGTTGTGGGGGAGGTAGTTAGAGCCCGGATTCCTGTGAGATAACCCCAGCAAGCTGGCAGTAGGATTAGGGAAGGGTGTTGGTTCTGGGACTCTCAAATCCATAGAAATTCAAGTTGATTCTGGCCTCTGTTTATGAAGGTGGAGATTGAGTTGTTTAGTTTTTAACACTCTGGATGTCTCTTAACAGCCTGATCACAGCTCTCTGACCATTTCTGTTATGGTTGTACCTGACCCAGTCAGTTACTGTGGAATTTTAACACAAGGATCCCAGAAATGAAGCTAACTCACAGCTTCCTGAGTACAAGGTAACTCCTCCCTAGAATGACATCCAACCAAGCTCTTTCTCCAGAGAGTGTGGCAGTCATTTGGATCAGAGTCACTCACCTACTGTTGTAGTGTACAGTGTCTGCTGTTCTGTCCCATTGGTGGCTTTCTCCCTGAAGGCTTCTGGAGCCACCATATTTTACTGTCTCTGTAAACTTGGTCTTTCTTTCTCATGCCACAAGCCAGGAGCCAGAGAGAAAATATAGATTGTCTTCCTTTTTCTGCATAGTGGCCTGTCTCTTTAATTTCTCTGTGGAGTCCACTTTTCCCTTCAGATCCTTCCTGGGTCCCAAGGATTCACTATAATCTTTCTTTTCTTCCCCAGTGTGTTATTTTCCTGTGTCTGGATTCTGAATCCTGAAGAAGCTGATTTGTTGCTGCTTACCACTCTGCCATCTTTCTGGAAGTCCTAGTGCAGAATTTTATAAAGTACTGTCACACACAATGCACTTTCTTTAAAGATGGTTTGAAAACAATACATTGAAAAACTGGTTGCTAACTTATATAACATAAAACAGAACTAGGATAAAGAGAAGTAATAGCTAACTACACTCTAAGACTCAGTAAAATCCTCTCTTCGGTTTGATCAGAAAGAAGATTCCCAGAGCTGGCAAGAAGCGTACAGCATGCATCAGCTCCAGGATGATACGGAATATAGCAGTGAAAAGAAGAACAGCTACTTTAAAAAAAATAATGAGCTCAAGGAAATGTGATAGAAAAGGAAGGTGTGCCATTAATAATGGGGTTCTGACTGTCTCACATGCAGCTTCTAACAGGCAGCCAGTCAAGTTGAACCTTCTTACTTGACAGGTGAAACCAAATGCAAGAAGTCCTTTGAGCTGACATCACATAACAGGATGATTCAATTTCAGGCAGAAGATGAACAGGATTGTGGAGCATGAACATTGGCATTGATAAATAGCAAAGAGACCCTAACCATGGCCTCTTGAGGTAATCAGAGTACAGCAGAAAACAGCTTGGAAGATCGGATGAAAGTCACCTTTGTGGTTGTTAAGTGACTTTCTTGGAACAATGTTAGCTGCAACTGTGACTTGTCAGAACTCAAGTTGCTTTCAACCAAGTTGGGTATTTTGACCTGTTGTAATAGTTTATACATTGTGTCAGCTTGAGAAGCTTAGATGTTTAACTAAACAATTTAGCAGAAGCCAGGGTCCTTACTTTGAAAATATCCTCCTCCTGTGCAAGAAGAGGGAAGGAAGATGTGTGAGTGCTACACTTGCCTAAGGGATGGTAGCTTTCTTACAATACAAGGAAGGAAAAGAAACTTGTTTCCCCCACTTTTGCTTTGCTGCTTTTGCTGTCTTCTGCTGCCTTGAACTGTTGCCCCTGTGCCATACCCCTCTGCCTTGGAGTCAACTGATTATGGACTGAAACCCCACAAACTGTGAGCTAAAGAAACCTTTCCTTCCTTAATTTTGGGTGTTGGGTATTTTGCCTCAGCAATGAGAGAAAAGTAACCAAGACACCTGCATAGAATGCTCTGGCATCCATAGGCAAATGGAGGTCCATATTTGTCGCACTTGGTCTTTAACACTAGATAAATCAGAAATTTCTGAACTCTTGCTGACCAAAAATGTAGGAAACAATAATTTTAATGAAATTATGAAAGCAAATTATCCACCTCCTCACCAAATCTTGCTCTCTCAAGTGATACAGCTATATGAAGAGACCATATCACTGCAACACATGTAGACCATAGATTCTCAGGGAAAGTCTGTTCTTCCTTATCAGCTAAATTGAATGAATTGATTGAGGCCATCAAATCCAGGAATTTAGAGCAGGGTTATGTAGCATGGATATCAGTACTGACAAATAGCAAAGAAAAGACTCACACTGATTCAAATCTATGGAAACAGGGCAGAACTAATGGGACCACTGCTGAACTTTAGATAGGAGCTCAAAGAGATGGCCCTTGATCTTGGTGTATGATCAGCAAACCAGACAACTCTCCATTTGATTGACTTACTGGTACAAAACTGTAGCTCTCCTACAGAGCTTTCACCAACCAGATGTCTGTCTCCATGAGCAAGGCTCACCCAAGTCACCAACCTCAGAGGCTCCTTCTGACTCCTGAGAACACCAGGAAATGTCAAACTGGGCTTATTTCACCGCTCCTCCTAAGCACCCAGATCTCTGGTGGCAACTCCACCCTACCAAGGAGGGGCCTCCTCCCCCACCACCCAGACATGAGAGAACTTTATCCAACCCATTCAGTCTACTACCTCATGGCGTCTAAACAAAGGCACAGGTACTTGGGGTAACAATGTGGGTCCATCATCTTCAAGATGGACCTCTCACAAGTTTGAGTGGCTGTTGCAACAATCAAGTACCAGTTCTGCAAAAACTGCCCTTGACCCAAGAGTTCTTCCTAAACTTCCTCATAAAGTAGCATTAAGAGAAACAGAAACAAATCACCATTTCTCCCTAGACAAAGCCAGCATCCCACCCCAAATTTTTCAGAAATCACAACTGGCAAGATTACCACAAAGCCACCACCTGGAGACTTGCCACCAAAGCTCACAGCATTGGCCCCCAAATCCCAAATTGGAGATTTATCACCTAAATCTGGAGAACTTCTCCCACCAAGACACAGCCACCCATGCAGGGTAACCCACCACTCAGGCCTTCAGATTTCAGACTTATCTCCCAGACTTATCTCACAAATGAAGAATCTGCCCCTCAAACCACAGCTGGGAGACCTGCTGGCAAAATCCCAGGCTGGTGATGTCTCACCCAAGTGTTATCTAAGAGAATCCCATGATTGTCTTCAGCAGCCTTTAACAGAAGTTTTATAATTTTTCACATATAATTTGTACCTTTGCACCAGGCAGGGTGGCACATGTCTGTAATCCCAGCACTCAGCAGGCTGAGGCAGCAGCATTGCTTCACAGCAATGCTTCACAGTGAGTTCAAGGTCATCCAGTACTACATAGCAAGTTCAAGGCCAGCCTGAAATATGTTGGAGACCCTGTCTCAAAAGTGTCAAAAAAGAATTTGTACCTTCTCTACAAAATACTTATTCCTAAATTCTTCACATTTTGAGACTGTCATAAATTACATCCTTTTAAAATAAAATTTGAGAAATGTTAAAAAACAAAACAAAGAGTTGTGAAATTAGCATTATACCAAGGACAGGTTCCTTTAAGGACAGTGAGGAAAACATGCCACCATAGTTTCTAATAGCAATATATATAGAAATGAGCATACGCCTCTATCCAGCAATTCTATTTCTAGAATTCACCCTCAGGAGAAATTCACTATGTGAGTGTACAATAATACTTGCATGATAATATTTATTCCAGCACTGTATAAAATGTAAAAAGGAGGAAACAAGAGAGAAAAAGGCAAGGAGGGAGACAGAAGAAGAAGCTATGGTAAACTGGGAGAAGATGTCCAAAAATAGGGACCTGTCTACATACACACACACACACACACACACACATACACACACACACACACACACACACACACACAATGCAGCTATGAAAAATTATTTGAATCTTGTATTAGTGACTTTCCTGATTCTGGGACAAAATACCCAACACTCACATTATGAAAGAGGAAAGGTTTCTTTTGGTTCAGTCCCTGCACAGTTGGCAGCTCCAAGGCGGACACAGCAGGATGGAAGGGCATTGCTGAGGAAAGCTACTCAACTATGGCAGCCAAAAAGCCGAGAAAGAAAGGAGGGACTAGGGTAAGAGAATCCTTCCAGGTTAAGCCCCAGTGACCCACCTCCAACCAGGACTTGCTTTCTAACAGAACATTCAGCTACAAATTCATCACTGGATGAATCCACTGACGAGTATAGCACCTTCATAATCCAATCACCTTCTGAAAGCTACACCTGTGAACACATGAGACTGTGGGATGTTTTCGATCTGAACCATAACATCTATGTAGTACATAGAAAGCTGAGGATGAGTATTGTATATAATTTGGTTTTACCTTAATTATAAACTGCCATATGGTCTCTGTTACTGTTTCATAGATGTATAAAAAAGAATAAGATTCCTGTGACAATACAGCATATTAGGATATACAATAAAACATGAGCCAAGAGATAGAATGACAAGTGTTATGATTCCAACCAAATTCAGGGATCTCACTATAATATCTGATTATTTTAAAATTACATCATGTTTCCTAATAAGAATCTGAATTATAATCCCTTTGATTGCTAATGAATAATTTCATCTGTCTTAGTGGTCCTGGATTTTCAGTAGTCAGAGCTGCTTTTTTTTTCCTGGTGGTTGCTGAGTGTAGCAATTGCTCATACAAAGTTGCAGAACACTCAGTCCCAGCTTTGTCCCAGAAAACCTGATTGCTCATAGCACCCGAGCTATGAATTCTGACAGGTGGAACTGGCACAGGATGGAGGGAGGTTCGAGTCTGCTCTCCAAGTTCCCTATTACAAGATTTTGAAAAGAAGCAGCCAGAGTTGAAATTGTCAGAAGCGTTTGTTGAGAGCTGGAAAATAGTACAATAGAAAGGGAGTCAGAAGAAGGGAGCCAAGGACACTGTGCACTCAAGAGCCAACGTGACCGGAAATGAGTGCAAGCTCCTGCAGCTGGTGCACAGGTGCAGGAGCCAGGCATAGCCAGCTGTGTGAGAAGCAGCCTGCTCCACACCTAGGGTACAAGTCTGGGCTCTGGTTCTGTCCTCCAGTCCTTATAGTGACTCTTCTACTGACAGAGCTGACTCCTGGCCTTGCACAGAGTTCAGAAACAGATGAGACCAGATTATTTGTGGAAGCCTAATCAGTAGTCCCACATGCCCTGTGGTGGTTTTGTCACACAGGCTGTCTCCATGGGCAGCATGGGAGTCCTCAAGAGCATTCCCAGGCAGAAGGTGGGGGACACAGCAGAGTCCTGGCAGCTGCTGCTCTCTGAATCAGAACACACCTGCCATACCCTGTTGGCTAAGGAAATGACCTGGAGCAATCGGGGCACTGCACTTTCTACTTGGCTGCTTCTTTAGAGGAAGACTGTGATTTCAATTGCAGAGTTAACTGAAAAAAAGTAAAATATCAGGTAAACACTAAGAAATCCTGAATAGTTCTTTTCACAGTTTTAGTTTTGTGTTTTTGTTATATGAGAGTATTGAATACGTATATGTTCACTGTTACCCTGCTCATGAAGGCATTTGACTAATGTCTTTGCTATAGGAAAAGCACATGTCAGACCAAAACCCATCTGGGAACACAAGTATCTGTCACAGAGTAAACACTTGGCACCTGTTCTGTTAATAAACAAATGTTTCATTTCATTGAAGGCAAGAATTTGTCCTTCCCCCTAATGTCGCCAGGCTGATTATACATCTTTGTGCTGCCCCTCTTCAGTAAGGGAGGACACCTGCCTAATTAACTGCCCTTGACTACAAGCTAGAATTTGATCTCAAGAGAAAGAGAAGGTCTGATTTCCAGTCCCTCTCTGTGTTTTAGATAACTAATGGTATCCGACAAGTGGTTCTGTCTGGCAGAACTGAAGTGCCTCGTTTCTTAGATCTGACTGGCCTTGTGCATCTTGTCTGCAGCAGGAAAGAAAACAGTAAAACTACTCTGCAAAGTGACAGCAGGCCACTGGGGAAAGGTGGAACGGGCACAGATTATACTGTGTTCAAGAAATACTAAATTCCCCTTCTTAAGATCAATTAATACTACCTGCAGTATGAGATTGTTACTGTTTGCTCAGTGGAAAAGAGAGAAAAATTTTCTTATTCTATTGAAATGTGTTCCAGGTCTTGCATTTTATTTAACTTCTCATATGTTTATATTTTGTCTCTCCAACTTGATTGTAGGAATCATTGAGAGCAAAATTAGAGTCAAACTCTCACACTTCTGTTTCAGCAAGTGGAGAGAAACAAGTGACACATGTCAAGCTAAAGTTAATTTCCCAAACATGATCTTTTTTGTCTGCTTTGCTCTGATGAGAGCAAGAGCTAGACTAACTGGAGCAAAAGGTGTCTCTGCCAGAAAAGAAGGTCTTAGACATGGATGGTACAGACTTTTCCTGTAGAACACTGACGTACTACCATTTCTATGGACTATGAAAATGAAGGAAGAATTGTCCTCAGCCCAGGTGAAAATGTCACATTTGATACTGGGAAATCTAAGTGATTGCACAAGAAGTCAACTCATGATCCTGAAAAACTCTGACTGTGGAGTCCTGTACCAACAGTGGGCATACTCTCACCCACAGGCCAAATCTACCCCCATCATCTGTTTCTGTCAATAAAGTTTCATTGGTGCACAGCCACGCTTCTCCTGTGAGGTTAGATATGATTTCATACTAAAATGGCAGAGTTGAGTAGTTGCTACAGAGACCATGTGGCCCACAAAGCCAGAAATACTTATTAACTGACCTTTTTGTCTAGAAAGAAGTTGGCATATCCTCATTCAAGCTGACTACAGCTTTCTAATCATAAAGCCTGAGATGCAAAACTGAATAAGGAATCATCAACTATTTCTGTAGTAGGGTGCCATGTCATGAGAGCACCATCTCGCAGTAGGGAGCCAAGGAGCTTCTTTCTTCAGAAACCTGACTTCTCTCAGCCCCATGGAACAGAGTGGGCATCTGCCTGCAGTGCTGAGTGGTCCTCATTTATTATTGATGTTACTGTGAAGCATACATGGAGTAGAGATAGGAGTGGCTTGGGCAGCTCCAGCCAGTGCTGAAGTAGCTTTCTCTGCTGCTCTGAATTCCTCCCTGTCTGATTTAACTGGATTTGAAGAAATCCACTAATGTAATGATTTGGCTAAAGGGTAGTAACTGTGCAAACCCTCTTGCATCTCTGGAAATAAGACAATTTCCCATGAGTGGAAAACAACTGGAAAAGATTTATTCACTTAGTGCTAGCATGTTAGAGCTGGAAAGTTCTCTAGAAAATACTCAGGTTCAATCCTCTCACTAAACAGAGAAGGAATCATAATAATTGGCTCAGGGTCACCCACCTGGTTAAAGATAGAGCCTTTTTTCTTCTTGTTTTTTTTTTGGGGGGGGGGTCTGAGACAGGGTTTCACTAAGTAATCCAGGTTGACCTCAAACTTCAGCAATCTTCCTGCCTCAGCCTCCCACGTGCAAGGTTTACAGGCATATAACATCACATCCAGCTGTGGCAGAGCCATAGATGAGTCCAAATCTCTCACTTTCCAGGCCACTGCTTCTTTCACTCATTATAGTCAAAAGTCATTTATGAGGCATTTCCCAAGGACCAAGAATCGCACTGGCTGCTGGTTGGTTATAGAGTCATGACAATATAAACTACTGATATCCTGGGCCTTTCAGTTAATGGCCAGGTCACGATGGATAGTATATATTTAACAACTGTGATAAGTTCTTTGCTAGAAGTGAACAAGGTACAATAATAGAAAAATCCAACTTTCCATATTTCATTATATTATTAACAACTGTGATAAGTGCTTTAATAGAAGTGAACAAGGTACAAAGATAGAAAAATCCTATTCACCATATTTCATTGATTCTGAGCATGAAAATTTAAAAATGTTTTAATACTTCTGATAATAAATTCAACTTACAATAGATGAGATGAAATATGAGTGGCATCTTGCTGAGTGGTACATAAAGTAATGGTACAGCTCACCAACTGATAGCTTCTTAAATTTAACTATTTAAAGTAGGTAAGTCAGTCAAGTCTGACCTTATTTAAGTCAAGTCCTGAAGTTTGAGAAGAAGCCAGCTATGCCAAAAACAGAGGAAAGAATACTTCAGAAAATGGGTTCATCAGATATAAAATCCCAATGACAGAAAAAAGCAAAAACCCCTGAAGGAACTGAGTGGAAACCAATGTGGCTGGAGTGAGGAGGAAGATCCCAGGTATCCCTAAAAGTGGGTTTAGATCAATCATTCAGATCATTCAAATCTTTGAAAGCTATGGTCAGGAGTTTGGATTTAAGCGGTAGAGTATCACAAACAGCTTTGTAGTTTTAATAGATTATCTTTCCAGAAGGGAAATGTAAAATCTATGTTATTTATTTATGGGGTAACATTAGAATCAAGGAGCAATTTTAGCAGTGCAGAGGAGAAATGGCTATGGCTTTGATTTGAGTGGAGAAGGAGGAGCTGGTGTGAGAGATGCTCACGTGGTGCACCAGCCAGGCACCCTCCCTCAGTGAGGATCTGCAGAGGAGCCTATGGAGATGACTACAATGAGAGATAAGAGAAGAAGTCAAAGAACAAAAGCCTTTCTTGGTATGGATTGTTTGATATTCTAAAGCTCTCTCTGAGGAAGAAGAAAGATTTCCAAGGCAACAGGGTGACACTGTCTCATTGTACTTCTAAACATACGCCAGTTACCTTTTAGTCTTCTCAGCTCATCTGTCTCCTTGTTTGTATTAGCCAAATTAGCCACCATATACAAAATTGTGGGGAGGTAGAACTACACATGACATGAATCACAAAAGGCACTTTACAACTTTATCAGCTTATAACATCCTTTCATAGACTTGTCAGTAGCAAATCATTTGGGCTCTTGAAGGTCACTCAGCTCAGGACCTCTACCATAGAGCTCCTCAGGTCCCCATAGAGTTCCTCAGCAGTTATTGTAAGTGGTGAGGGAATGATGTGTCTCTGCTCAGTGCCCCAGAATAGTCTGCAGGGGCCCTATGTGTGGGCATCTGGGACTCTTGCACCTCAGCCTCCCATCTTTCTCCATATTTCCAGTCCTCGTACATAGGCTGCTGTGTCACCAGGAGGAACGTTGCAGAGCATGCACCAGCCTCTTCATCCTGGAAATGACTCCTTTGCCTTCTGCCTCCACAGGAATTTGGGGGTTGTGGGAGTATATGACTTTAAGTTCAGATGATGACAAGGGACCCACGTGGATGTTCCTGGTGATGGGTGCACCTGCTGCTCACCCACTCCTGCCTGCTTCTTGCAGCCTTAGTCAGCACCAGGAGGCCTGGCCAAAGCTTCTCAGACCCACTCAGACTGGTGGGGTTCCAACTCCTCCTGCCTGCTCAGTCCATGGCACCTGGCTTTTCCTTCTCATCATCTGGTCCTTGTAGGATTAGAGCCAGTGACTGGGTAATGAGTCAGGGGTGGAACTCTGTTTGCTGTCTCTAAAAATATCTGCTCCTGTGTGTTTTGAATTACTAATTATGCATTTGTCATCCTTTCTGCTCATTTAGCATTTTTCCTATGATGCCTGCAGTATTAAGTACATTTCATGGTACCAGGTCAGCCCTCTTCAACTAGTGAACTCCTTGGGGGACCAAGCCAATGACATCTAGGTCATTTTTTTTCTTGCAGATGGCTGCACTTAAGTACCGGGAAGAGAGCAGGACTTTATGTTGGTGACCAAAGGCTTCTGAATATGCAGAATTCCCAGAGTATTAAGTATCTCTATAATTCACATCCTGGATTTGTTGTGGCTCAGGTGGGCTTGACCTCAAGACAGCAAAGTTGAAAAGAGAAAAGAGAAACCAGAAGCAAGTGACCCCACGGCCAAATGAGGCCCCAGCTATGCTGACAACCTAAACTAAAGAATTGTGGTGATATGGACACTGTCTTGTATAGTATTGGCATCCAATGTGGAAGAGATTCTAGTCATCAATGTATTTCCTTCTGATGGCCAACCCTAATCCATAACAGTGACAATCCTATAAAGAAGAGGACCCTGAGGTTGTGTCCATGCCCAGTGGAAAAGATCAGCAGACTCACTGACACTGTTTTCACAAGTCAGGGGTAAGGGAGAGCAAGACTTCATTAGCCACGTTCCTCTGCTTAGTGCTGGGACTTTGGAGTTAGGTGAATGGCAGAATCTATGATTTCATGGTTCTCCTTCTGAGAAGAGCAGAACTGTTCAGAAGTGAAGATAAGAAATAGTGGTCTGTCTGACCTTCCTTGGTCTGTCTAGCACAGGAAATTGATCTCATAGTTGACAGCCCAGGACAGCTCTTCTTTGGGCCTCTTCACGAAGGTACTTACAATGATGGCAACAAAGCAAAGGAGGTGTGATCCGAGGAAGGCCTGAATTATTTGAGTTCACCTCACACACCCCAGAGAACATGCTCTTAGCAAGCTGACTAAGTCCAGACCCCACTCATTAGTACAGCCAAGCATTCTGATACAGTGGCAGCCTTGTTCTGTGCTCATACGTGAAGCTGGACCTCTATGCCTCCTGGGAATCAGAACTCAACAAGCACTGAAATCCTGTTTGCACCATCTTTAACCCAGAAATACAATGGCCTTCCAGGCCCTGGTTTATTCCACTCCAATTCATCATTACTAAGGCTGCCAGAATGTTCTTTCCAAAGCATGCTTCTTATTACAATAGGCCCTTTTTAAGAGTCTTCAATGAATCTGCTTCAGTCTGAATAAAATCCAAGCTCCCAAATATAGCATGGTGGGTCCTCCAGATGTATGTGATCTTTCTACACCTCTGGTCTGGTGATTCGCCATTTCTCCTAATGTCTTCTAACATTGTGGGTTAGAATTTCAATATATGAATTTGGGGGGACATAAGCATTCAGTTCATAACACCTCAGCACATCTCCCCAGCCCTAGACCACTAATCTCAGTAGATATTTTATTTTTTGTGGTATAATATCATGTCAAAAGAAAATTCAGCATCTATATATAGCTACATATTTATATCTATACTACATGTAAGCCAATTAAAATGCAATGTTGTCAGTTTTTGTGGGGGCATAGATTAGTAAGCTATGGTTTATATCCCTTCAAAATTCATTTATTGAAATCTGAACAACTAAGATGGTGTTAAAGAGGTGGGACTTTTAGGGGGAGTGGTTTAGAACCTGAGGGTAGAAGCCCTGTGAATGTGATTAGTGACCTTATAAGAGACCTGAGTGACCTGTGTCTCTTCCTGTCATGCGAGGACAGAGAAGTAAGCATGTATGAACAAGAAATCAAGGCTCTCCCCAGATACCAAATCTGCCAGTGACTTCATGTTAGATTTCTCAACCAATAGGACTGTGAAAAATAAATTGTTTATAAGCTACCCAATATTGTATTTTGTTATAGCAGCCCAAATAGACCAAGACAATGAAGAATTTTCATAATCACCAGTTATATTTGAATTTAAAATCTCTTTTTATGGCTCTTGTGTTCAGAAGAATTATAGACACTTCCTGTTATATGAGAGTTAGACATGTCTGCAGCATCTGCCACCATTTTCATTCAGTGTGTGTGTGTGTGTGTGTGTGTGTGTGTGTATAGCATTGCATAGATATTTTCAAGCAGCACAAAAGTACAAAGAAAAGTATACTAAATCCCACATGCCTGTCACTTATTTCTAGTAAATTTAAGTAATTGTGTGAATCAGGAAAGTGTATTTTGTGATAATAAAGGGTATTGTTTTTCTCAAAAAGTCTTTTAAACCTTAGTTTTCTAATTACCAATGTAAAATATATTTGTCACTTAAAAAATGGAAATACAGAAGCCAAAAAACAATGTCTCCCACAGTTTCAACCCCATAGAAATATTCACTGTTATTTTTGTATATATCCTTCAAAATTTTTTCTATGCATATCCTAACATGGAGATTTATTTTTAACAAAAATGCTACCATATAAATAATAGTTTTTATCTTGTTATTTATGCGATCTTCTTTGTCAGTATATTTAGATCTGATTCATTCTTTTTAATGTGTTCTCTACTGTTGGGTGTATATAATTTACCTATTCAGTCTACTCCAGATAAGCATTTTAGTTGTATTCTATTTTTGTGTAACGAATTAACTTTAACCAAGAGAATGTTTGACCCTTTGCCCCTGACTCATGGGAGACTAACTTCTAAGCTCTTGAAAGGTTCTCCTAAAAAGAGTGGTCTTGGCCATGCCAGGCTTTCTTAATAGTGTTATTGATGGTGAAGGACCTTCTGTCACAGTATCAGTTCAGCTTCTGGAGAGGCAAGAGACTTGCAGGTGTGAGTCATATCTATGTGAACACGCTCCAGTCTAAACTCTGAATGGCTCAGGTGAGCTTTCCTGATTGGCAGTACTCCTCACATTACTGTAGCACATCATTGCTGGGAGGGATTTGTACAGTTGGCATAATTTGTGCAGTTGGCAGGGGGCAGCTGGATAATCCACAGTTGGTGTCTTCAAATTCTTGCCTTGTGTGAGTCTCTTTTTGGCTGTGTTTAACTTGCATTCTTCTGCTGTAATAAACAAATATAGCTGTGAGTACAACAGCTTTGCTGAGCTCTGTGAATCCTTCTAGAAAATTATTGAAACTGAGTGTAATTTTCAGGATCCCTGAATTTGTAGTTGGTGTCAGAAATTATGGTAAACTTGAGGATTCCTGCACTTTGCAGTTTTGTGCTCTAATACTCACTGTAGCATAGAACATCCTCATTCATATAAGTTGGTACAGGGGATATGTTTCTTTAGGATATATTCCTAGAAGTTGCTGCTGAGTCAATGTTCTTGAACATTTTCAATTATGATAGACAACAAATATAATCAACTCAATACTTCATGCCATTTGAGAAAATCTGTCTTCTCATGTTACCAATCCTTCCCTCCTCTCCTCTGCCCTCCCCTCCCCTCCTTTCCCCTCCTCTTCTCTTCTCTTCTTCTCTTCTCTTCTCTTCTCTTCTCTTCTCTTCTCTTCTCTTCTCTTCTCTTCTCTTCTCCTCTCTTCTCCTCTCCTCTCCTCTCCTCTCCTCTTCTTTCTCTTCTCTTCTCTTCTCTTCTCTTCTCTTCTCCTCTCCTCTCCTCCCCTCCCCTCCCCTCCCCTCTCCTCTCCTCTTCTCTTCTCTTCTCTTTTCTCTGCTTTCTCTTCCCTCTCTTCTTCTCTCTCTCCCCATCTCTTTCTCACCCTTCCATGTACACCTATTATTTTGATTTCCATTTTAAAATTTTAGTAAGGTTATCTTTTCACCTTATATTTTAGTTTATTTGGTGATTTTTATGCTTGCCCTTTTCTGTATTTCCATGATCTTACTAAAAAAGCCCTACATATGTAAGGGAAATTAATCTTCTGGTTTTGACCTGAGTTGTTTATGATCAGAAACCACGTTTTCCTTTAGAAAAGTGTTCTTTTCAGTAAAAACAGGATGTTTCTGCATGGATGGAAAGTTACTAACACATTACCCAAATGTAAAACTATTTCTGACAAGGCTTAAAACTCAAATCTATATTTCCTAGTCACATTTAAATACATGAGTTTAGGGATAAGTAATTGCATTCTAAGTGATAATTTAAAAATTAAATTATTACAGCAAAATACTAGAGAGTTAAACTTGAAGACTTACTTTAAATTCATCACCCCAGGTCACAGTGAATTGTCTTCATAAAAATACTATTGTTGGACTCACATTTTCTGGTCTTAGGGTGAGATTGGTACTAACTATTCTACTGTCCCTTGAGGCTACTACCACTATTAGGCTTGGATAAGATAGTTCTTGGACCTGTACTTTTTTTTTGTCTTTTGAGACAGAGTCTTGCTACCTAGTCCAGGCTGGCCTCAAGCTTGTGGCAATTCTGTTGCCTCTGTTTCCCAAGTGCTGGGATTACAGGCATCATGCCCAGCTATTGGGTCTGTACTTTCGAGAGTCCACAGGTCACAAATCCACAGCCAAAATTGTATCTTAGCCACTTGACTTACAGTCATTTTTAAAACATAATTTTACATGTATTATTCATTGTTGGAGTAATGGAAGTAAATTTGTCAAGGTAGAAGGATTGAACACATTTTACTTGATAGTTTGTTTTCTGGACTTATAACATTAAAATATTTGTATATATGGTCACATGGATCTTCACTGCCATTTTGTCCTAGGTCCCCCACAGCTGAGCAGTGGGCCTGCCTGAGATTTTTAGTCTCAACTAACTGCTCAGGTTAAGGTAGTTGTCACCTCTAGGTCTTCTAGGCCACTTCCAAGGCTTTGACCCTCTGAACTGGAACACTTGGAAGCAACACCAAGTAGTGGCCAAGTAGTTTCAGGGTTAGTCTGGCATCTGACCTTACTACTTATACGTTGAGTGACCTAGGAAAATTGTTCCATCTCTTAGCATTTCAAATTCTTTACCTGTAAAATGAGGATAATATCAGTCTCTGGGTGATTACAAGAAATAAGAATGACCATGAAGTGCTTAGTACAGTTTTAAGAACTTAGAGCAAACATTCAACAAATGGCTTCTATGGTATCATTGCTGTTATGATTACTTTTCTCTTGGATCTAATCAACCCCACAATTTTGAAAGCTTTCAGAATGCTGAACATATTAGTAAACAGTTTCACAGTTCTTCAACTAAGTAGGATCCTTGGAACTTCTTGCCAAAGACTTGTTCAAAATGGAGGATCCCTGGTGTCTGTCCCTACTCTCAGGCTCTAAGGATTCCCACTGTCCATTTTGGAGTATGCTTAAATCTCAGATCACTGGGAGCAATAAACTGAGAACTCAGTGTGGATCTAGAGGCTCATCTACAGGATTCCCCAAGACAGGAGACTCCAGTTTAGAGATAGCACAGTCCTGAGAGAAACGAAGATTTTCAAGCTTGCTATGAATCTGACTGTACCAAGTATTGTCAGCTATGTCAACTTTGGGCAGTTAACAAAGCTTAAGGAATGAATAAAGTCTTCTACATGCCTTTGTGGACTTGGATTTTCACTCAAGGTGTCCTTTTCAGTGAGACAAGTAGTTCATGCTGCTTCAAACTCAAGATGAGGGTAAAAAGTACAGTGTTGTCCCCACCCATGATGGTAGTGATGATGGTGGTGATGGGGGTGGTAACAGAGCTGATGTTTGAAAGAAAAATAACTGGACCCACCTAATGAAGGCAATTCAAACCCTTGTCATTATTATTAACAATATCACAGTACAAAAGGAAAGAGAAACTGGGATAGGGGAAAGGAGAAAAGAAGGAAGAAAAAAGATAGTTATACTAATAATTTCTCTTAGTTCATTGAAAAGAAATGTTTGTGTTAACGTTGTTTGGACAATTAAATGCCAATATCCTGTACTCTGAGTAACTAATTTGAAGATAATAATATGCAATGTATTAACC
The DNA here is from genome assembly GCA_004027295.1 of Dolichotis patagonum. Classification (NCBI taxonomy): domain Eukaryota; kingdom Metazoa; phylum Chordata; class Mammalia; order Rodentia; family Caviidae; genus Dolichotis; species Dolichotis patagonum. The sequence goes on along the minus strand of PVJX010010793.1, from coordinate 8,939 downwards.
ACTATTATTCTCTTAATATCCTGTGTAGAAATTTTGTGGTTTTTTTCTCTTTAAAATAAAATTTTAAAAATTGCAGTAAATGAAGACAGAGTTTATAATTGGGAAAACAAAATACCTGGAGCATTTTCCCCAGTAAATGTTACTGTACTTTTTCCTACCTCTAATACATGAGTATTACTTATGTTTTTCTTTCTGCATATCAAGACATAACAGAAGATTGATTTGTTTCAAGTTTTTCTTACTCCAGTCTTCCTGTATGAATGAATTTTTTTCTTCACCAAAGTATGAGTCCACATGACTTCTTTCCAGATTAATTTGTGATGTATTAAATGAAAGGGGAGAAATCACCACTGAAGTAAAGACCCATAGGAGAATGAAGACTTGGAATTTTACATATTTTATTAGCAACAAAAAATAATTTTACATTTCATTCTGTTATACAGTCATTTGACACTTAGCCAGTTCAGTGCATTTGTAAGAACACAGCCTGACTCTAAACAAAATAATTGTGGGACAATAGCTTCAAGTTTGGATCCTGGACTTTAAAATCCTCAACTCGCTCTTCACAGAGGGAGAAACCATTCCCTAGAGGGGATAACATGAACTACACAGCATCACAGAAGAGCACAGCATATTTGATGCTGTGCCCCAAAACCAATGTCCCCCGAGAGCCAGGGGCCTTGGTTTGGAGTCTCCTGTGGAGTTTTACAGGACAGAAGGCCTAAGGTCTCCTTTAACAGTGAAAATACCTCATGTCCATTACGACTGTTGTCTAGAGCTGAGTGCAGTGGATGACAGCTGCAGTCCCAGCACTCAGAGAAGCTGAGCCAGGAAAAATGCAAGTTCGAGTCCTACTTGGACAACTTAGTGAGATCTTGTCTCAATAACATAACATAACATAACATAACAATAAAATAAAATGCGCTGGGAATCTAGTTTGGTAGCAGAGTAAAAAACCTGATTATTTCCAAGGTACTTTCCCAAAATATGTGAGGTGAGCTGTGTCTACAATGACTTGCAACACCCCCCCCCACCATACTGGACAAAAAAAGAATGTTGTATAGCTGAGATTTAGGAGGAGAAAAATGGCATATGTTCTATGGTGGAAGATTATTTTATTATATTATATATAAATGTTCAAAGGCTAAAATATCTCAAGAAACATAATGAACATATTGAAATTTTTATACATGTGAAAAATCTCTTTTCAGGCTGGACACAGAACAAAAGCTAAGAGATGGGAGGAGCTGACACACATTTATACATGGTTTCTTTAAATGGTATAAGTGAGAGGAGTATGGGGTGGAGGTTGGCAGAGCTGAATTATGTCACTAAGCGACTGTGTAGGATGTAGGCAAGTCACATCACCTCTCTAGACTTCAGTTACTTTCTTTTTTTTTTTTTTTTTTTGCAAAATAATAGCATTAAACTAATTTCTAAGGACTCTCAAAATCATAAGAGTTGAACAAGAAGTTATTCCAATCACCTGAAAATTCGTCACCATCTTCTTCTAACCTTATGTGTACTTTGTTAATTATGATAACATAAGAGAATGCAGAGAATTCATTTCATTTAAATTTAAATCCTAGCCTGCTTCCAAATTATTTCTGTCAAGTCAAGGACACAGAAGCCCACGGTAATCAACATAGACTGCCATTCTCAACATTCTCTGTAAAATTATATTTGTTTTTCCATCATGGAGACAAATATTTTTCAACTCCTAGTTACATCGAAGTTGTCTTTAACTCATATTATGGTTTAAAATCTTTTGGTCAATTTAACACCAGCTGAATTAAATTAGCATGGTGCTGAGTGTAGATGCCCCACCTGAGGAAAGTTGCTAGCATAAAAAGAGACATAGAAAAGAAGAGCTAAGCATTGTGGGTTTCTCTAAGTGCTGCTGTTTTGAGCCGTTGGTTCTCCTGGAGGAGCTTGTCATGACTAGCCTCCCCAGTGAGTTCGACTGTTGTCATCAGAGCAGCTCGGGACCTTGTTGGTGAGTGTGGTTGCGACTTTGGGTGATCTCTGATCCTTGCATCAAGCATTGCTTTCTGGATCCAGAGGGAAAGACATGTGCTGTTTAATCTCCAGGAGAAACGCGTCATGCTGGCTTCCTGGCATGTATTCGACTGTTCTTATTGTTGGAGGAGCTTGAGACCTCTGTGTCACTGAGGATGGCTGTGGTGCTTTTCAGAGCAGCCCTGGTTCTTATTTTGAGCATGACTTCTTGGCTCCAGTGTAAGACCCTCAACCTACAAGCACAGCTCCTTCGCCCCGCTGGCATAGACTTTCTAGCTTCCACCGCTAACCTACGGGCCTTCCCAGTGCAGATCCGTAAAATAGACTGATGTGAATCCTTCTCGTGGGCTCCAGACCTCCAGGTGGACTCATGGGAGGCATTGTCATGGGCTCTATGTTTTCATCTGGACTCGTGCAGGACATTGCTGTGGGATCCAGGTCCTTGGCTGAATATTCTGAGTCTTTAGTGTTGTAGACATTTCCTGCACTTTCTTGTGTTAAACTCTGGGTGACCATCATAAAATAATATCAATTCTGTGTCCTGATTCTAATTGCTCTCCTCACAACCCCTGCCTACAAAACTCATGATTTATCTCTGGGGGTACATAAGGTGAATTCTCTTTTCCACATCATTTAAGGTGGAAATAGTTGAGACAGAAAATATCTCCTCCAACACTCTGCAGGATGCTACCAACCAAGACACCGTATGGTCTTTTGCCCTGAGACTGGCCTTTCAGGCCAACACATTATGTTGGAATTAACTGCTTGCAAATGTCAGGCCTCAGTGCACTAACTCATGTATTCTTCTGTTTTCCTGTTTTAATTAGAAACTGTGATTAACATTGTTGATCTGCATCCTATGAAACTTCAATTGCAAGAGTGGACTTGATTTAGGAAAGTTCTGGGGAAACTGATGATGATGACAGACAACATTTACCTAGGATTTATGACAGCGTAATACCTAGGTATTACGCTGAGAGTCACTGAATTAAGTGCTCTTGGAGCCATAGGATTCTAGCTGCTAAATATTAGGACAAATAGTTACTTCTAGGCTACTTTCCCAAAATATGTGAGGTGAGCTGTGTCTGCAATGACTTGCAAATACTTTATCAATAAAGCTCTAGTTAGTTTTCTTGTGTACTGAAATTTTCTGCATTTCAGTATTGTTTTTTTTTCCCATCTTAATGCCTGTAGTTGTAAGGAGCATTGGCAAAGCCTTTGGGTCCCACTAGCCTGTTCCAGCTTATTGTTCCAACCAGACAGAATACTCATTCATCGTCTCTCACAGGCCTGCTATTTCTAATTGGTATTTTATTTATTTATTTATTTATTAATTAATACAGTTTTACTATATAGACCAGGCTGGCCTTGAACTTGAGTTGATCCTCCTGCTTCAGCCTCCTGAGTGCTAGGATTATGGTACCTCTTCTTCATCAAGTAAAGCTCAGATACTAAGACTTTCTAGTTTACTATTAATTAAGCAAAATATGGAAATGGCCACAAGGTCTTTCTATGGTAAAGAAGTCAGCGTTTATGATATTCACACCCTGTGCCCTGGCTTTGGACTTGACCACCAGCTCTGGACTGCTCCCTACTACCAGCAGTTAGCAGAATTTGGGCTGCAAATGGTACTGGTTTGCTGTTAATTGAAGCAATTCCACAGGCTGAGTTTGAGGGACTTGAGTGTTTGTGTGTGTGTTTATGAAGCATGAATAAGTTATGACTGCTGAAGAATCTCCTTTGAAAAGGCTGCTCAGTGCTAGGCCAGGCCCCCAGCTTTGCACCACAACTCACAACGCCAAGCTGCTGGTAGGTGCAGCTCTGCTTGGCACACACCTGTGAGGAGGAGCTAATTGCTTTCATTTGAAATTTCTTCTTTTTCTAGCTCAGGCTTCAGAAAGCACATGGGAAATTAAATGCTTGTCACATTCAGATTGTGACCCTCCCTCCTGACCCACTTGTTCAAATCACCTGTCTGTTGGGTACTTGATCCAGCATGTAGAGATAGTGGAATTTAAAGTAGTTTCATTGCTCCTTAAGTCTTTTCTGTCCAGCCTAGAAGCCTCTGGGGGCTTCTCTCCAACAACAATAAAACAATGAGACAACCTGATGGTGAGTACTAGGGAGCTGCCTAGAGCAAGAATGAGGGCCTGGCAGGAGAGCACTGACAGAACTGAATTGGAGCTTGGCTTCCTTGAGGCAGATGGAAACTCGATCCTTGTTGTTGACTGCTCTTGCCTATGTTTCTGCTGAGTTAAAATATTAAATATTTTCCTCTGTGGAGAACCAATTTTAACATGTTCCTTCCCTGAGAATGACTACCATGCAGTAAGAGGAAGCAATTTTCACTCTCTTCAGCTACTATAACATCATTAAAATCTGTTCTTCAGATGGTTTCCTATCTCACCTTTCTTTCCCCTGGTCTGGCTAACATTCTGCTGATCCAGATGTTCATTCACTCACACTTTCATTATTATTATAAACTCTGGAGTAGAAAGAAAATAAATGGGAGGGGGAGAGGAGGATAAATATTTCCAGTCCCACAGGTCAAAAACCTGCAGGTACTGGGCACAGTGGTGCACACTTGCAGTCCCTGCTCCCTAGGAGACTGCAGCAGGAAGATCTCTGGAGTCCAGGTCAGCTTGGGAAACATAATGAAACTCTTCCTGTCTCAAAATAAAAACAAAAAACCTATAACAAAACTAAACCACATTACATGTGCCTCAATAAGAGCAACCAATTCCCTGAGAATTGCTGCACAACAAGACAAAAATTCAACAGGCACTCCTAGTCCCTACAAGAGAATTCCTTTCAACTTTTGCTTCCTTAGGGATGGGAAGCAGGGATGAAGTAGAAGTGGAGTCAGATTGAGAAAGACAATTTCATCTACCAGAATCCTCAGCAACCACCATTACCCACTCAGCCTCCTACTTGGCTCTGCAAATAACTCCTAGTACATTTGATCAAGCCCTTTATTCATGAGTCATCCTTATATTTTTTTATTTTAAAGAGAAAAAAATAATGATAAAGAACTTCATAATAAGATAACAGGAAATTGAAAGTCATTAATATATAGAATATTGTTATTTTCAAAGTAGTTTCTCAGATTATAAGATATAGGCATGCAAAAAATCATTCATTTCAATGAACTAAAAAAATTAGTATAATTATCTTAGCTATCTTGTGCACATATGTATATATTTATATAATTATATATATTTATGTGTATATAAATATAATTTTCTATTCACCTTCTTCTCCCTCCACTAACCTAGTTGTTGTTTTGTTTTGAGCAGTTTCTTTCCCTTTCACAGTATCTACTGTATCTTGGATCTTATTTACTTCTTCAGTTTCTTACACTATGGAGACAATACACTGTTTACACATGCAAGTCTAATTTATTTCACTTATGAATATGGTCTCTAATTGCATCCATTTACCTTTAAAAGCATCCAGTTTATCCTTCTGTATAGCTGAGTAGTATTCCATTATATAAAAATACTGCATTTTAAAAATCCATTCCTTGGTAGATGGGTATTTGGGTTATTTCCAAGATTTAGCTTTTACAAATTGTGCTGCTATAAACATGGGGATGCATATATCTCTATGGTATGATATTTTTAATTTTTCTGGGAAGATACTCAGCAGATGGATAAGTAGATCAAACGGGACCTCTAATCCTACTTTTTCGAGAAATCTCCACACTGATTTCACAGTGGTTGTACCCATCTATACTCCATCAACAGTGGAGAAGGATTCCTTTTTCCTAACAGCCCTGCCAGTACCTGTTATTGGTTGATTTGTTTGTTTGTTTGGTTTTTTTTTTTTTTTGGTACTGGGGATTGAACTTGACCTTGCATTTGCCAAGCAGGTACTTACATTGCTGAGCTGAGCCCCTATTGGTTGATTTCTTGATGATAGCCCTTCTTTCTGGGGTAAGATGGAATGTCAGTGTTGTTTTAATTTGTATCTCTCAAATGATGAATGCTGTTGAACATTTTTTCATACATTTATTCATCATTTGTATTTATTCATCTGAGAAGTGCATATTCATCTCAGATGCCATTTTTGAATTGAGTCCTTGAATTTGGTAGGCCTGAGTTTTTGCAATTTTTTGTATGTTCTAGATAGAAGTATTTTGTCTGAGGGTTAATTGGCTACAATTTTTTCACAAACTGTGGGGTTTTTTTCCCCACTGGTGATTTATTTTGATGTGCAAAAACTTTTCCATCAGTTTTTGATTCTTTGAAGTACTTCCTATGCAATTTGGTTTTTGTTGATGAACTCTCTGCCTACTCCTATGTCTTTGAGATTTCTACCTACTTTATCATCCAGTAGATTTAGTGTGTCTGCTTTAATATTTAGATCTTTGATCCATTTTGACTTTAGTGCATGTTGATATACATCAGTCTAGTTGTGTTCTTTGGCATGTGGGAAGCCAGTTTTTCCAGCACCAATTATTAAGGAGGCTATTTTTCTTCCAGTGAACATGTTCAGCCCCTTTGTCAAAGATAAGGTGGATGAGTTTGTTTATAGTTCTATCTTCATCTTCTAATCTGTTCCATTGATCCTCAGGTCAGTCTTTTGCCAGTGCCATGCTGATTTTATCACAGTAGCTTTGTAGTATCACTTCAAATCATGAATTGTGATGCTGCCTTTCCTTTGTTGCCCAGGATTGCTTTTGTTATTCTAAGTCTCTTCTGTTTCCAAATGAATTTAAAAAATTTTCTCTAGATATGATGGATGTACTAATGCTATTTTGATCAGGACTGCATTGAATCTTTTTAGCAATTTTGGGAATATGGCCATTTTCACAAAGTTGGTTCTTCCTTTCTATGAGCAAGGGATATCCTTCATTTTCTGATATCCTCTTTAATCTCTTTTTTCAGAGTACTATAATTTTCAATGTATAGATCTTTTACTACCTTTGCTAGATTGATCCCTAAGTATCTCATTTTTTGATGCTATTGTGAAGGGTGTGGTTTTCTAATTTCTCTCTCTGAGTTTGTTGTCTGTGTACAGAAATGCTACTGATCTTTGAGTATTAACTTTGTATCCAGCTATGCTACTAAATTTGCTTATCAATTCTAGAAGTCTTTTGATGGGGTTTTGGGTCTTCTTTGTAGAGTATCAAGTCATATGTGAATAGTGATAGTTTAACTTCTTCCTTTCCTATCATTATTCCTTTTATTTTTCTCTTTCTCATCTAATTGCTCTGACTAGTGTTCCTAAACTATATTGAATAGGAGTGGTGATAGTGGACAACTTTGTCTTGCTCCTGACTTTAGAGTGAAAGCTTTCAGTTTTTGACCATTTAGCATGAGATTCTCTTTTTTTGGTTGAGTCTTTCTCTGGTTTTGGTGTCAGGGTAATATTGTCTCCAAGAATGAGTTAGGGAGAAATGCTTCCCTTTCAATTTCATTAAAGAGTTTGAGGAGTATTTGTACTAAATTTTCTCTAGATTTCTGTAGAATTCAGCCATGAATCCATCAGGACCTGGGATTTTCTTTGTTAGTAAGTTTTTAATTACATTTTCAATTTCATTAACTAATATTGGATTTTGTTTCTTGCTCCATTCTGCCAGTCTGTTTCTTTTGATTGGTGAATGGAGGTCATTTACATTGACGGTTACAACTGATATGTACTGGCTTATGTTTGTCAAGTTATTTTCCTTCTGTTGGTTCCCTTCTTTTCCCATTTGTTTAATTGCTTTCCCTGCTTGGTGGTTTCTTTCTGTTATTGTTCTAGGAATTGTGTTCATTTTTATTTTTGTTTATAATATCTTTCAGTACCCTTTGTAGCATTGGTTTGGTAGTCATGAATTTCTTTAGTTGTTCTTTGTCATGGAAGTTATTTCTCTATTAATTCTGAAAATTAGTTTTGCAAGGTATATCAATCTGGGTTGGAGGTTGTTTATTTTAGGACTTGAAATAAAATTCACCCCAAGATCTTCTTAACTTGAGGGTTTGTGTTGAGAAGTCTTCTGTGATTCTGATTGACTTTCTTTTATAGGCAATCTGTTTCCTTTCTCTAACAGTTTTGAATATTCTGTTTTTTTGCTGAATTTCTGGAATCATGATTATTATATGTCTATATAAAGTATTATATAGATTTATTTTGGTTATGGCTAGTTGGAGTTCAATGTGTTCACTTACCTATATGTCAGATTCTTTTCCCATGCTTGGGAAATTTTATGCTATTACTTCTGCAAATAGTTTTTTTAAGATGTCATTTGTGTTGACTCCTGCTTTTTTCTTTTTTTTTAAATAATTTTATTTAAATAGGAAAAAACAAAACAAAATAAAACAGAATAAAGGGCAGCAACCATACAGTATTCCAAGGAAAAAAGGAAAAGTACAACAACAATAAAACCTAAGAAATTATTACTTGACTAATTACATACTGACTTCTTGGAAATAGTTGTTCAAATTACAAAGTTAAAACACGTAAAGTAGACATTCAAACAGTGAGACTGTTCCACGATCTGACAAAAACAACAATATGGTCATCCATCTTACCCACTCAAATATACATGCCATTATATCAATAGGATAATATTAAACACAACAAAACAGAGCAAAGCGGATCACAAGAAAGCAATGTAAGACATAAATTTCAAAGCTAGACAATTGGAGATATTCACTCTCTATCACATTGACTCTTGTTCTCTTCCAAATAGTTGTCCAGATTGTCACACACAGGGAATTCATGTGAAACAACATAGTATGGAATTGATCTGAGCAGGACGAGGAGGGCATTACAGGTCTTCAAGACCATACATTAGGGAAGCCATGAATGGCTGTCATAGTGTCTCGCATTCTCCTCAAAACAGCTATCCATACCTTAATGTGTGTTGAACTTAAACAAGGCAAAGCAAGCTAAGATCACTTTGAACAAAAAGTGATAGTTTTGCTGGACTT
>PVJX010010792.1:0-55739 GCA_004027295.1 Dolichotis patagonum | reverse complement strand
CATTTTATGCTGAGGTCATTTTCCTGTAGGGTGGCCTTATTTTTAAGTAAGGAACATGTATCAATAAGAAGCATGTTAAAATGCACTACATTTCTAAGGGATACCTTATGTATTTCCTTGTCATGCCTCATTAAAGGAGAGAGGTAGGCCAGTAGAAGTTATAAAAAGGGACAAGATGTGTCTTCAGTTTAAAGACTAATGTGAGCCCACTAGGCTCAAAAGGCTGCGCCTTTTGAGGTGTTGGCTGTTGACATGCTGTAGCCAGCACTTGTCCAATAGAGCTCTTGTGATGGTGGAAATATCCTCTATACATGTGCTGCTAAGTGTGGTAGCATTAGCCATGTTTGCCTAATGAGCAGCTGAAATGTGGCACCTGAAAAACATTTAAAGTTAAAAAGCTATGCATGTGCCTTTCATTAGATTCCTTTCTACTCCAAGTGACCTCAGAGTTTCTTAGGAATGCAGAATCTCAGGATCTATAGAATTCATAGCTTAGTAAGACTCTCAAATAATTTAAAGCTCCTTTTTGTTTAGAAGAGCTGGTCCAAAAGTGCTTCTTACACAGACTTAGATGGTTAGATGAGATGAGTAGTCCAGCTCCAAAGAGTCTAGGATTCTTTCAATTGAAAAGCAGTTTATTGGAACAGGGAGGTTAAGAATATACACTTGGTGGTTAGATGATGTATCATAATACAACTGTGCTGCTTAATAGTTTTGAGTAACTTTGAACAAATCAACTGTCTTAGTTACTTTTCTTGTTGCTGAGACAAAATATTGACAACCAAAGTTAAAGGAAAAAAGTTTTATTTTATTTTTTTTTTCTTTTAGGTCTCTTTTTTTTTTTTACTTTTTTTTTTTTACTCCCCGAAATAGCTATTCATGTTACAAAATTAAGGCAAACAAAGTGAACACACAGTGAAGCTGCAAACAGAAAAAAAGGATGGAATAAAGCCAATTGAGAAAGTATAGTGAAATTGGCACAGAACATCACAGCAGGTCACCAGGACAACAGTAACAGGCAACATTGTTGTAGCTCACAGTTTTTAGAGGTTTCAGTCCATAATTGATTTGCTCCAAGGAAGGGTGGCATGGCAGAGGGGCATCACAGAGAGGAAACAGTTGGGCAGAAGGCAGCAGAGCAGTGAAATAATGAAGCAGCAACAGCCTGCCTTAGGTTACCTGCCCTTTGGGTGGTGTTACCCATGCAGTGCATGGGTCTTCCCATTATCCACACCCAGTATTATGCCATACCAATCAGTGGACTAATTTAATAATCACACACACACTTAATACCATCACATGCCCTAGATCCAGCCACCTCTGAAATGTTCAACCTATGACCACATGTGGCTTTGGGGGACACCTAGATACAAGCCATACTATCATCCTATTTAAGGCTTGGTTCCCCATCTATAAAACATGGCTTCTAATAAAATAGTACGTGCCTCACTATTGAAAGATGAAGTCACACAATATAGGTGAAGTGTTTACATATCTAGTAAACCCTCAATAAATGACTGCCTTAACTCATAGTGTTATTAATTCATACTAAAGTTGAGCCCTGTGAAGACAGAGACAGACAACTTTAGAAGTCCATTTAGACATACAATAAACACATAATCAATGTTGAATATGTGTTTATTGTACATCTAAATGGACTTTTCAGATCTCCAATAATGGTGCCTGTTCTAAAGAAAAGAGAGTCTGGAGTGTTAATAGTGTGATTCTGTCATATATTACCTTTTTAGAATTAAAGTGAGAAATAATGACAGCCTCTGTGGAGAAAAAGGAACTCTCCTGCACTGTTGGTGGGAGTGTAGACTGGTGCAACCACTGTGGAGGTCAATCTGGAGATTCCTCAAAAAGCTGGGTTTGGAAGTCCCATTTGACCCACCTATTCCACTTCTAGGCATATTCCCAGAAGAACTGAAAACATCATACCACAGTGATATATGTGCACCCATGTTTATAGCAGCACAATTTGTAACAGCCAGATCTTGGAAACAACCGAAGTGCCCATCAACTGAGGAATGGATAAAAAAAGTTGTGGTATTTCTATACAATGGAGTACTACTCAGCTATAAAGAATGATCACATTGAGATATTTATAAATAAATGGATGCAACTTGAGACTATACTCATAAGCGAAATAAACCAAACTCACGTGTAAATACCGTATAGTCTCCCCAGTATGAGAGTAAGAGTATGTAAGATTTTATGGTAATCATGATTTCCCATTTCATTGCTTTGGAGCCTTTCAATGTTTTCATTCATCAGTTGGAATGGTTTTAATCTGTTTTGTTTGACTTTATTATGCATGATGGTATGAACAGCTGTTTTGAAGAAAACAAAACATTATGACAGCCATTGCTGATTTAATATCGTCTTGCTTAGAAGTCCTACCATGCTTCTACTCTGCTATTACCATGGGTTCTATCATGTTGTATCTTACTGGGATTTTAATATATGTGATAGTATAAACAAATTTTTTTATTGAAAATGAGATATTATAGTAGCCATTGATCATTCTCTGTTATTTGGTTCAGAATGCCCTGTAATTCTTTCATTCTTTTGAATGGTTTTATACTATTTTATTATGTTTGATATTATTGTATTTGAAACTATGCTCAACTATAGCAGAGAAAGAGATATTTTGATAGCTACTGTTAATGTCCAATTGTCTTATTGTAAAGTGCTGTGTTGCTTATGTTGTTCTGTTCTGATATGCTTTGTTCTGCCCTCTTTTGTTTTATTCTCTTTAAAATAAAGTAAAAAAGAAAAAGAAATAATGACAGCCTCTTTGAACCATGAAATGACACTTAAATTGGAAATCTAAAACCATAGTTGCATCTCTTTCATTCCTTGGCATTTAAACTTCCCTTTCTTTTCTTCTATAGTTTGCTGACTCCTCCAAACAGTTGCATAATTTTCAGATTCTGCCTCTCTTTAACTCACAGTTGTGACCACATAAGTGTATTCCTTCTCTCTTGGTTGCAAGATTTAGAGGGATATGTTGGGCAGGCCTTCTTTGGAGAGCATCCAGAGTTGCCTTTTCAGTAAATTCTATGTTTTAAAAAGGATGAACCCAAGGCAAGCTTAAACTATTAGTCACAAGCTCTGATCTTCATTAAAGGGTCTTATCAGAGAGCAAAGCTGAGTGGGGTTGGGGAGGGAACAGCTTCCTCATTAAAAATAAGAGCTTGTACTTACTTAAAATCTCTGTTACTCTTTAGATACTAAAAAAAAAAAAAACATGCTTATTGAATGTAATTTCCAAAGTACTTTATAATTGAGGTTTCTCTCAGTGTTGGATATTTGGTTTGTTTTACACACAAACACACACACACACACATAATTATTGATATCCCTATCATTCCACAGTGAACGTTGTCATATCTAAATATTTCTTTGCATGATTTTCCTTCTTATAGATTCCAAAAAATGAGAATTACTAAATATCTACTTTTAAAAGCATAGTATGCACTCCCAACTTGTTTTTCAAAAAGGTACTTAGACTTTCACTGTTTGAATTCCATTACAATATTGACTATCTTTTTTTTAAATGGTTATTTTGAGTGACTAAGGTATTATCTCATTTTTAAACATGAATATTTCTGATTACTGTTGAGGTTTTTTTTTCTTATATTTTGCCATATTTTTTTTTCTTATTTTTTGCCTTAAGGTATGGCCAAGTCTTAATATGTCACTTCCATGCTGACAGGGATTTGTGGTCACTCATTCTCTTTGTATTGTCCTTTTGGATGTACATCTTACTATCAAGATAGTGCAACTTGGTGGTTGATAGAGACTCTGGCTCCATCGCTTAAGTGACTTAACTCTGTAATCTTGCCAAATATACTCATTTCACCTGTTAAAAATCCATTAAACACCTTACATGGATTGCTGTAAGGACTATGTTATTAATCAATACACAAATCATCTAGAACAATAGTCTTACACATGGGTGGTATCACATTCTAGCTGCCCTAACAATCACCATGATTAGAGGCAGACATAGCCAAAATACTTAACTGAGATGTAGGCATGTTGCCTTTTTGTAGACTACACTTAGCAGATCTCCCAGTGGACTGAGAACTCTTGTTTTTGCTTGACTTTCTCCACAATGAAGAAGAACAATATTTCTCTATAAATAAACATTATACCGAATCTGATGTGATTTTGTACAATGGGTAGATCATGAATCCAGAGTTCTTTAGTGTTCTCAAGACAATGTACTTTGCTATTACAGTTCCAAGATGAAGGAGCTCACTAATAGGGTTGTTTGCCACCATCCCCTGTTCCTACCGTCTTTCTTGGAAGCAGCTGGATGCTGTCTTTAGCTAACTGTTCAATCACATGTCCCCTATTCAGAGCCTCAGCAGCTCTCCCCAAGGATTTGCACTGTAGATAGTTCCAGAAGCACTTAGATTCAGTGGAATGGAAAACAAAAATGAACAAACAAAGCAATGAAATTGTGCTATGAAATGCAAAATCTTTGGTGACAAGAGGTCACATATCCCAAGACTTCCATACCTTGTTTCATCCTATACACTGGGAAGGAATTCTCAAAATTTCAAATTTCAAAAGTTCTGGTCTGTGACCAAAGCAAAGACATACTTCCCGGTTCATTTCTCCATCCAGCAGGCAACTTTCTGACTGCTTACTATCAACCAGTGCTTTCTTCTACCCTATCTGTAGGTTGATTTGTAACTAATTCCACCATTTTGCTTTGATTCTGATTTCTGTTTCCCCCAAATAAGGCTGAGTAGCTTTCCTCAAGGGCCTGCATCCACTATAAAAGGATGGTAATTATAAGGATGATAATGATTGTGGTGAAGATAGTATCATTTATTGAATGTTATGGTTAGGCACTATTTTAATTTGTGTTCATACATTATTCAAAAAGTATCTGTATTACCCATAATTTACATGTGAAGAATCTGAGTTCTAAACATGTATCTGAGACCGCATAATAAGAGGGAGAACTAGAATTCAAACTTGGGCCAAACAAAATTCAAACCATTCATCCTTCTATGCTGTTATCCTCATGATTTTTCCACTTGCTCTTTTGAGTCTTTAAAGCCACTAAGTGCCTTCAGACTTTTCATCTTTTGTTTTGTTTTGTTTTTATTTAATGGATAAGGTGTTTGAATGGTTAACTGGATTGGTAGGCTGTTCACTTCAGGGGAATTATTTATTCAACAAATCTCTGCTGAAGTCCATGTGACCTTCTCCAGGCTTGTATTGGTTATCTTTCTAGGATGATGCTGCTGTTCATTCTCAAGACAGTCCACACTGACAAAGTTAAGACGCAGAGACAAATAACAATGTGTGAGAAGAAATCTTGAATACTTGTATAGAGGAGAAATTAAAGTAAAAATAATTAGCCACTTTCCTCTTCACCTCATATTGGGGTGTTATACCTGTATTGATCTAGAGGAAAGGCATATAATTACGTATATGTTAAGATGAGATAGTGACTAAGGCTAGGAATAATGGCACAGGAAAAGGAAACTAAATGGTGGTATAAGATTGGAAGTCATGCTTTGATCAAGATTGAATGGGCTGCACAGATTACCCAGAAAACCCAGTAACCAGCCATGATAGCCAGCTTTCTGTTACAATACATCAATTTATAAAGTTTCATTTGAGCTATTTGGAGGTTTTATTTTATGACCAGTTGGCCTATTGCTCTGGGCCTGTGTCATCTTAGCAGATAATAGCAGGAGCACCTGGTGGAGGTGGCCCATTCACCTCATGGTGACGTGTGCAAGAGAGATCCTTGCTGTCTGGGCATTAGCATGCCCTGCCCCCAAAGACCTAAAAGCACCCACTAGGACCCACCTTTTAAAGTTGCCACCACCTCCTGTTAGCACTAATCCAGGGGCCTAACCTTTATCACATATGACTGTTGGTGACACTCAAGATCTAATCTATAGTTCCAGGGATCTACATTAGTGAGGAAAGTTCATGGTTCAACATGACCATCCTCTCTGAGGTTTCCTGTATGGTAGAGAAGGTTTGGGGGAAAGTCAGTGACTGAAGAGGTGCCAGGTAGAACTACAGAAAATTCAGTCACAGTTTTATGAAGGGTTGATCCTAAATTAGTAAGAAAAGAAGATATTTCCTGGGCACAGTTGACTTGAGGGCTGAAACAGAAGCAGTATCGTATTAGCCAAGGTTAATGCATTATATGCGAAGTAACCTATTGATGACCTTTGTCACTAAATCAGTTTTCCTTATTGTAAAAAGTAGCATAGCACTCTAACTGATATACTCAATTTTTAAAAATTTTTTAAATTTTTATTTTAGAATAAAACCAAGCAAAATAAAACAGATTAAAGTCAATCAAACAAGACAGTATAAGTAACACAGGATTTCAAAACAAAGTAACAGGAAATCAACAATGGTTACCATAATGCCTCTTGTCTTCAAAATAGCTGCCCATATCTTCAGACATAGTAAAATTAAACAAAAAACAAACAGAATAGAACCAATAAAAACAGAACAATGAATGCAATGCAGAACTTCAAAATAAGGTAATAGTAAATCCAAAATGGCTACCATAATGTATCTTGTTATCTTCAAAATACTGCCCATGCCATCAGATACAACAAAATCAAACAAGATAAAACAGAATAAAACCCAACCAAACAAAACAGTGAGAATGATACAGGATTTCAAAACAAGATAATAGGGAATCAACAATGACTACCACCTTCAGAAGGAGATCCTCTATATGCTACATTGCGTATTGTTATCCTCTGAATAGATGATCAGACTACCAGCTTTATGCCTGCAGACTCAGGGAAACACTAAACACTATAAGCATTAAGTTGTATTTCACCTCATAAGCTATCATCACAGCCTGTGTTTCTCCAGATCAGCCAGTCACTTATGGTGTGTGTGTGGGGGGGGGGGTTGGCTCTTCTTATCTCCCTGTCTGCATGCCAGAAGGGGCTGGTGTCTGGCTCTCCCCCAGTCAGCCCACACACAGCTCCAACACACAGGAGGACTTTGCTTCTTGTTGACTTGTTGCTCTCCTCCCCTGTAGCCTGCGAATGGCCTATACTCAGTATTTTGTGTCCTTCACAGTGGCATATACATAAAGTAGCATGAAATGGCCCTTTTCTGAATACGTATGTGCCCACGTGGTCTTTACAAAGTGTTACAGTTTAGATCTAAAATGTTTCCAAAAGTCTCATGTTCAGAGATAAGGATTTTGGAAGTTAATTGGATCATCAAGGGTTAATCTGATAAGATTATAATCTGATGGAATTATTGGGAGATGATAAAGACTTACAAACTGGGACTTCACTAAAGGGAATTGGTCACAGGGACATGACTTTGGAGACTATCTTGTTCCTGAGTCCTTCCTCTCCCTTCCCTCCTTACTTAGCTTCCGGGTGCCCTGTTGTGATGTCTCTGCCTGTGACAGGCCTAAAAGCATAGACTGAAGCCTCGGAAACCTTCCCTTCCAAAAGTAGATTTATGGCCAGAATTTTGTCACAACAATGGAAAGCCAACTAATACCCAAGTATTAACATCACACTTCTGTTTCTCCAGTAACATTTTCTCTCTCCCTCTCCCCACCCTATTCTTCAGATAAGAAAACTCAGCCTTAGCACTATTACATCACTTATCTAAGGTTACCCATCTAAAATGTGTCAAATTTAATATTTGTTATACTACTCCCTTAAAGACATAGTACTTTAATGAAGTACTCTGTCTTTGTGAAACCTCTCACATTTAGCTGGAGAAGAAACTTCTATTTTCTCTGGTGTTAGAGGTCGCTATAGCTTCTATCTGGACAAAGGGTTAGTCCCCCGCTTGGTGCCATTGGAAGGTGGTGTGACTCCTTCCACCATGTTGTGCTGCACTGCCATAGGCCCACAGCAATGGAGCTCATCAGTCATGGACTGAATGACACCTCCAAAACTGAACATAAACCTTTCTTATTTATAAATCGAATTTATCTCTGGTAATTGTTGTAGTAACAGAAAGCTCACTGACACAGAAACCAAAATTGATTGGAAGCTGAGTGTTCTGAACTATCCTATCCTCTTTGATCTTGTCCTGTGGCTTCACCCTCCCTTCTCTGTATCAATGTGTGAGGGAAAAGTTACTTCTGTCTTTATTAAGATAATCTCAGTGTGCTAATGGGGATCAGTCCTTTGTTTAAACCATCATTTTCTAAATCCTCTTGAAGGTGGTATTTACTCTTCAGCTTGAGCTTTGACAGCTGTGTTTTAGGGAAAACTAAGGCAATTTTACCTAGAAAAGGTAGCTTATAACTGATGGAGGTGTCTTTTCTCCCATTCCCAAAGTAGGCTTGTTTCTTAAAACTGGGAAATAAAGGGAATATTTGTCACAGATGCTGCTAACAAGCAACTGAAAATTTAGTTCTCTTTGGACCCTTCCTGGGGACATGCAGAGTGACACCTCTGGTATTGATGGACCTGAACTTGGTTATCAGTAGATATGAAGGGAAAACAGTAAATAAAAATAGTGTCTACCTTTAAAGGTTATTTCTATTTTTCTGATTCACAGATGTTCTGAAAATGCCCACAACAGTACCTCCATCTAAATGCCTCTGATATAATTTGGAAAATCAAAATATTTTTCATTACTTAAAGCAGCCACTGCAATAAAAAGATAAAAGTTTAAGCCTAAATAATAATTATTAAGAGATGTGCAAGTTGGGGAAATAATTTCTTGTGCTGCATAAAATTCCAAAAATAGATCTTTCAATTATTGTTGCAGAAATAATTATTGAAGCAAGGAATAATTTGGTTTATTATCAATATCAGTATCAATATTGTGTGAGCTACGTCACTTTAAGTCTGGCATATCTTTAAGTTGTCAGAGGTTGACAAACTATTCCTGTCAAAAGCCAGATAGTAAATATTTTCAGCTTCAGGATCTCTGCTGGAACTGTTTGATTCTTTTGCAGGCATCATCAGTTTGCATTCGACTAAGTTTTACTTATGGGCTCTGAAATGAACTTCCATATAATTTCACATATCATAAGATACTCTTCTTCTTTTGGTTATTTTTGATTATTAAAATTATGAGTGCCATTGTCAGTGCACAAGCCATACACAGGCAATAGGGTTGACTTGAACCGAGGACCTATAGTTGCTGATCCCTGATGCAACCTTTATGATTAGAGCCCTGCAGGTATTTTTATACCAGCAAAATGTACTATACTTTCTACATGAGCCTGGTGTAACATTTGGGAATCACTACAGATGTCCTTTTATAGAAAGCAATTTTTTTTGAGGTTTCTGAAAATTACACTTCCCAACACAAACATTAGCCTTTGTTTCTTTATTCAGTGTCACATTTAAATTTCTACCCAGACCTGAGAATGGACTTAAAATGATTATTATGAGATAGACAAGGTCCTTGAACTCCTTTTGGCTGTTTTAAAAGGTCATTGTCTTTATGTTAATCAGGAGCCTGGAACATTTTGCTTCAGCTGCTGGTGGAAGGTATTATCATTAGGGAAATGGTCTAATTAAGAATTTGAGTATGGAAGTGGGGAGGGAGTCGAGGTGAGTGCCTGGAGACCAGGAAAACTGGGAGGGCAAAATTACAGCAGTTGACAGCAAAGAAAACCCAACCGATAATTATAGTTAGCTTCCTCCTAAGCCTGAATTCAAAGCTTAAAATGTGTCAGTTTTCTCATTTGGATTATTATATTCAGCTAATGACAGCATACTTGGTGATATGTCAACATTTTAATTCTGAGTGAGTGCTAATTGGGTATTTTAGTGCTGAAATTATTTGTTACTTAAAACACTGACACAACCTGAAATTCTCCAGATTTTAGTAACTCAGTAGCACGTGTAGAATTAATTTCTCTAGATTTGCTTACTCTATTCAAAATGCATAATGTCATGACTACGTCCAAACTATAAGTATTAGACTTAATGGTGACTTGATAGAGGAGTCTCTTGAATCAGTCTGTTTGCAGTGCAAGAGATTTGGAAAGGGGCTTCTTAGTATTGTGAACTTAAACTGGAAAACCAGGATGACCTCTCTTCTTTCCTTCTGTTCCTACCCCCAAAGTACAGATCTGTATTGAGGGCCTGCCCAGTCTATTGCTGTCCTAGGTCCTTGGGGGCATGGACCAAAGCAAATGCAAGGTGTAGCCTCTATTTTTTATTGTAATGTAGTTGTAACACAGAAGATTTATTCCTTTGTCACATTTTTAAAAGCAAATGTTGAAGCTTACTCTATCTCTGCCAAAAAAAAAATTGGTTTTCAATTTATCATGGTATAACATAATTGGAGGGGGGCATTGCTGGGGATTGAACCTTGCACAATTTAAAATATCTAAATCAGTATGTGAGGAATCTTGATGATACACAAACTGAAATACACACCAGTCACAAAGAACAAATACTGTACGATTTTATGTTCTTCACATTCTCTCCCTCCTAAACTCGGAACCAGCATTCCATTTTGTGTCTATAAATGTGACTGTACCAGGGACCTCATAGAATATAGAATCATTCAGTATTTGTTCTTTGTGTCTCACTTATTTCAGTCTGCATTATATCTTCAAAGTTCCTCAGAAACTGTTTTCAAATTTTTAATTTAAAATTTTTAGTTCTGATTCACTCAGTTGATGCTTATCCTCAAGAATCAACAATGTTTCTAATTCCTTTCCAAAACATGTTTTCAAATGTTGATTGAATCACTAGACAACGTTTTCATTTTCTTATAGCCAAAAAAATAAAAGGTTTGATTGATTGAAAACCCTTGAATATTATTGTGTGACTAGGGGAACTCCAGTGTCTTTGCCCGTGTGTAGGGCTAAGACACTATTTTGAGAATGATTATTTTAGGTATAAATAATTGAAAGAGCAAAATGAAAGATAGGAAACAAGGAGGTAAGCCTTCTGCAGATGGGCAGGGGATAAAGAAGGAGGGAGAGAAGGGGAAGAAGAAGATTAAGATGCAATCAATATATGTATGTATCAGCTTCCCACAACTCATGTATTCATTATGGATCACAAACATGAGCTAATAAAAGACAATTTAGGGAAAAAAAATCCAATGGTCCTGTTTTAAATTCTGTTTAAAATAAATGAGAAGTTATTAAAAAGGAAAACAAATTTTTGAGGTCAACCTTAAAGAAAGGTCTGTTGCAGTATTTTAAATTTTTCAGATCACCAAAGAAAAGATGAATGGGAAAGGTAATAAGTAATATTTCAACACTGCGGGACTCTTTAATGTAAACTTTTCTCCTTGCAGTCCCCATGCAACCATGTTAACTAGCACTTACGAAAAAACTATAGCATCCTCCCCCATGGTGGGCTGCCACACTTGTGTGCATCCCCAGGAGCTGCCTGCAAGAATGAGAGCAGCTGGTTTTCAGAAAGTAGAAAGAAGTGAAAGCAACAGAGCTGTTAATATTAATTGCAGAGACCAAGTCTCCAGATGCAGTTCCAACTGGGGAAATTATACTCCTGGCTGCTATCCCTTGGTTCTGTTGTCAGTAATAACAAGTAGGAAGCCCCACCTCTCCAAATAATAGGTTTATTTTAATATGATTTAATTCACTACAGAATAGGGAATGTGGGGAAGTAGCATTGTATTTCTGAATGGTGTATTAATGAAACATGTGCTGTCCGCAGACTGAAATAGGTCCGGAAAAATAGCACTCTCTAATGATCTACGTTCATAGTATGGCTCACTCAGAGCTCTGCAATCCCGCTGGCTGTAGGCAGCTGGGGTCCACTGGTCCCAGGTGTCTCTCCTGACACTGTTTATAAATACTCCTTCACATGGCTTTTTTTTTTTTTACTTTAAAAAATTGTTAGTAAATGTTTGCAGTACACAATGATTACATTCATCCTGGGGGGTTGGTACTTGCACATAACACATCTTAATCCTTTACTTCTTCTTCCCCTCCCCTCTCGCCTTCTTTCCTCCAACTCTTTCCATGTGAAAAATATCTATCTCCCTGGTTCCTATTATCTTTTTCTAAAATCAGCGGGATGTGGTGGCACATACCTGCAATCTCAGCCCTCAGGAGGCTGAAGCAGAAGCATTGCCACAAGTGCAAGGCCAGCTTGTACCACATAGCAAGACTCTGTCTCAAAATTTTTAAAATAAATAAACATTAGTATGTGTTTGTGATACATAATGATTGCATTCTTTGTGTATAGCTGTTTCTCATTATACAGTTCATTTTTATTTTATTTTATAATAAGAAAAATTATTGTTGTGTGTATTGTTATCTTTGAAGAACCAGATAAAAACTAAAAAGAGTATTACAAAAAAGAAAGGGATAACAACATAAAACTTTCTTCTTAATGAAAAGCAGAAAGGATAACTTGAAAAGGAGTAAACTTACATGAGGGAGTGAGATTTTCATATTTTTGCCATATTATCTTAAACAAAATTAAAAATGTGATAAGTGATGTACAGTGTGGCTCTAGCATTATGTTTTCAGCTCATTGAAAAAGTTTACTCTTAAAAGTAGCAAAACAACAGTAGCAGCAGCAAAAACAAAAATATTCACTTGCTTAACCTTAGATCCTGTATCTTCCAGCAGTGTCCAGATGTCTCCTGGTTTTTCAGGAAGATCATCCCTTCTGACAAGTGCTATCTGGAAATGCTTATCAAACTATGAATTTGCTGTTTTCTCTGTACTAATTGTTCCGTGTCTTTTCCCAAACCCTGGGATGGTCCAGGACTAGGTTTGCTCATGATTTCTCATGTAGGAAACGTAGATGTATTTGTAGGCAATCCACAGAACACTCACTAAGGCCACATTAGCTATTATAATTTTACCTACTTAATACTCAGTATCTTCCAAGGTTTGATATGAGAGATCAGTGCTTTTAGTTTTCACTTATTCACCAATATTTATTATGGTACAAGACATTTACACACATAAGCAAAGCCCAAGGAATATAGCTAAAGAGTTTGGATTTTGTTTTAATTGGAATGAGAGGAAATTTAAGTATTTTAAACAGAGGAATAGTGTGGTCTGACATGTAGCGCAATTCATCTGGTCACTGGGCTACAGAGGGTTGGGAGTGAGGAACAGGTGCAGAAAGACTAACAAAAAGGAGTTGAGGAGCATATGAAAGATTAATGATTGGACTGGAGCTGTAGTGGTGCAGGGGGAAAGAATAGGCAGTAGTATTTTCATAGAGATGAATGAGCAGCACAGCTTCATTTTTACCCTAGAAGCATTAATTGAGTTTCTGGTATGTGCCAAATCCTATATGAGATACCAGAGATTCAACAGTAAAACAGCATCAATCTGTGCATTCATGCAGCTCACACAATAGTGAGCATAGTTAGACTATCAATAGCACACACACACACATACACACACGTGCATGCATATGCACAACCTGCCAGGTGTGAGAGGATAGAGGGACATAAAGCAGACAAGAAGAATATTGGCTACCTGATAGATTGCCATCTTCTATGCTATGGTTATTTCAATCAAATTGCTATCTTTGACATTGAAAATGCTCAAAGATATTTTTGGGGAAAACTAACAGATATGCCCTGAAGCAGAGTTACCAGGGCCAAGAAACCACCGTGTCTCCAAGGTGATCCTGCAGATTTCCAGAGTCCATCCTGAGACTCTGCTTCCTGCCTCTGGGTTTTACTGATGTGTTTAAGAATAGCTTGAAAGCTTTTAATCATAAATATAAAGTATAGCCTTTCTTCTCTAATTGAAAAAATTTCCAAGTAATGGCTATGTTACAGAAAGATATTACAAATTCTAGAAAATGACCTAGAAATTTTGTATTTAAATATTTCAAGAGTAATATGAGTATAGCAATAGATAGATAGATAAATTAACAAACAAATGAATTTAAGCATTTTATAAAAGGTTGAAAGTGGAGCCAGGGGCAGCCATGCAGAATGGGAAGAGAATCAATAAACCAAACCATGCATTCCCATAAGCCAGCTGGTGCAGGGGATGGGAGGCAAGAACAATGCGCACATACATGCAGACACACACACACACACACACACACGCACACACGATACTCACTCACATGCCGAGTAAGCAACTGGCTGATCTGGAGGAACTCAGGCTGAGATGATAGCAACTGAAGTAAAAAACAAAAATAACTCAATGCTTATATTGTTTGATTGACTTTGCAGGCCTAAAGCTGGTAGTCTGAGCATGTATTTGGAGGATAATAATATGCATTATAGCAACTGTGGGACATTTCCTTCTGTCTTGTTTTTGAAATCCAATGTTTTGTTCTGTTTTACTGTTTTGTTTTATTCCTGTATCTGGTAACCTGAGCAACTATTTTGAAGAGAACAATATGTAATATAACAACCATTGTTAAATTCCTATCTTCTTGTTTTGAAAACATATATAGCTATTGTTCTTTGTTGTCATTGTTTTGCTTTTGTTGTTGTCTTATTTTGGAGGGGTTTGTTTGCTTTTTGATTTTTCTGTTTTCTTTTTTCTCTTTAAAATAAAAATAAATTAATTAAATTAAAATTTTTAAAAAAGATTGAAAGTGGAAAGTGGAAAGCCAAGTCTCTACCATTTCTGAGCTTAAATTCCTCAATTTCCCTCCCCACAGGCAATCACTGTTCCTGGCTCTCTTAGTGTTCCTGGCAGTTCTAAATTTTGGCTGCACCATAGAAACAAACATGTAGCTTTGTGAGGTTTTATGTTTCTTGTGGTACTGGATTGAACCCAGGGTTCAATTCCCAGGTTTATTTTATTTTATTATTTTTATTTATGTTGATATTCATTTGTGTGTTTGAGAAAGGGTCTCCAGAAGTCACTAAGTTGTTCAGGCTGGCTAGAACTTGTGATCCTGCTGCCTCAGCCTGCCTGAGGCTGGGTATATGCAAAGCTTCAGAAGACACTGTTATTTTGCCCTGTTCCCAGAAGTTCTGATTAAATTTGTCTACAATACATCATAGAGATTTTTAATGCCTTCCTCGGGGTTTTTTGCTATATGGCCATCTAGAGAGCCTTGTACTAATTATGTATCACAAAGATGAACTAATAAAAAAGAACAAATAGTAAAGCCAAACCACTAGAAGGATCACAAACATTTCCTAGAAAGAAATTTCATTTTACAGTGAGATGTAAAACACATGGACCATAAATAACATCTAGAGCTTTTAAATCTCACTATTTTAATTTTTTCTAATTAAACACATAGTTGCTATTTTTATGGTTTGCAAAAGATCTTTACCAATCTTTTTCTATTTATAATATTTTTTAAAACCTCTACTGGTGGGGCTGGGGATTTAGCTCAGTGGCATAAGCGCTTGCCTTGCAAGTGCGTGGTCATGAGTTTGATCCCCGGTACCGATTAAAAAAAAAAACCTCTACTGATATGAAATATTTTCAACATTTAGAAATCAATTATGGCCAGGGATATAGCTCAGTGGCACAAGCACCTGCCTGGCAGGCACAAGGTTATGAACTTGATCCCTGGTACCAAAAAAAAAATTATAATTATAAAATTAAAAACCAGAAGAAAATTTAGAGTCTACTATACTTTTTTAGGAAAATACCTCATATCTATTTCTGTTTCCATGTCTAAAATGCACTTGATTTTAAAAACACCAAAATATGTCATACTGATAGATTTTTATTCAGAGAATATAAAAATACTATTATATTATACAATATAAAGAAAAATCCATTCTACATACCATCTCAGAATCACTGAAATGGCACATGGAAGATGATAATGTTGATACTTGTTTATTTGATTTACCTGGGAGAGCATATAGTTAGAATAAAGCCAAATAAAATATAAAAAGTAAATAATTTTAGGGCGCTGAGCAAACCAGCAACCATCCTGCCACCCTAAACTTTGGAAATGTAATGGTAAATTCATCAGAAAGAAATAGCAGGTGAATGTGGCTGACTTTCGGCAGCCCAAAGGAGAGAGACCCTGGCACCTTAGGACCTGCAGTTGACTCGGGGTGCCTGGAGAACAAAGAGCTCTTTCCCTCTCTGGGGGACGGCTGTGAGTGTGGCAGACTTTTGGCAGCCCAAAGGAGAGAGACCCTGGCACCTCGGGACCTGCACCATGCGGTTGACTCGGGGTGCCGGGAGAACAAGGAACTCCTCCCCTGAGGGCAGCTGTGAGCCTGCTGGTGCACGGGCTGAGAATCAAACATCTCATGTCGTCCTGTCCCCTGTCCTGTGTCCCCCGCTCTCCCTCCCTCCCACCCCCCACTTAGCAAGTGGGAGCCAGTGAACTACACATCTTGTGAAAAGACTGGCTATGTTATTTAGTATGAACTCCCCATATGCAAAAATATGGACAACCATTTGGAAGAAAACAAGAGACAATATGACAGATGTGAAGATCTCTGGTTGTCTAGCTTTGAAATTTATGCTTTCTTATGTCCTGTCCTGTTCTGTTTTGTTATGTTTAATTTTACCCCCTTTAAAATAAAATCTTTTTTAAAAAGTAAATAATTTAATTTCACGTAATTAGTACTTTCAAAGATGCTTGTAATTTTCTTTGTGCTTTTATGTGTAGTTTATAAACTGCACATTTTTCAATTAAAACAGTTTTATTTGAACCACAGGGAAAAATCATCACCAAAACAAAATTTTAAGATAAAATGCATAAATCGAGTCTGAGAAATGCTTTTTGAATAGGCTACAAAACAATTTTATTCACAATTAAAACAAAAGAACAGAAGAATAATATAACTGATATTTTTATTTAAAAAGTGTAGAATCAGGATATTTCTAATAAAGTAACTGTGTTCTTTCCTGACCTACTTCTAGAAGACAGCTCTGAACTTAAATTGCAAAATAAAATAAAATAAAATAAAATAAAACAAAACAAAACAGGGCTGAAAATGTAGCTCAGTGTAAAGTCCCTAGGCTCTATCTCTCGTACCATCAAAAAGTGGGGGAGGGTTTGTTTTTTCTTTTAATATTTCTTACCATTTATTTCCTCCTTTCTTTTCTTTTGTCTATTTTCTACTGATATGTTGTTTGGTTTTTTTCTTATTGATTTATAAGATATTTTACCTATGAAAGATATCAAACTTGTTCTCAATAAACATATTTCCAGTTTTATTTCTGATTTTTAACTTTATATGGAAAGTATACAACTTTTATGTCTTTTTTTGAATACTAATTACTAAAATACCTACATATTATAAGCTACTCAGGGATAGAGAATATGTCTTATACATTCTCATGCTCTCAGGGCCTGGCATGTAGTAGATTGGATATAAATGTACTGATGATGAAAAATCATTAAAGAGTTACATATATTCATTCAGAAGTTAAAGAATTAATGGTATTAACATTAATTAATTCTCTTAGTAATTAAATGTATCAGCTTATATCTGAAGTACTGCATTCCAAAATATATATCTAGCTGTTAACGCAAAAGCCTGCCTTCTGCTCCTTAGCTCTTCTTAAAAACACGAAGAACTTTCTCACCTTCATGCTAGTGCATCTACCTTAGACTGTTGTTTCCTTACTTCTTTGTATGACTGTTTCCTATCAGCTTCAATACCCAGCCGAAATATCCTTTCCTTGCTGCAGCTCCTTCTAAGTTTCATCTTAGTTTCCCTTTCTATTGTCTCTCCTGGGACCCTGTGCTATTCCTTCATGGAAATTCCCAGAACTGCCAAATGATGTTTTGTGTTATTGTCTCTCTAATAGGAATCTCTCTCACTAGTTGAGAAACCTGAATTATGTCTTCTTTCTGCACGCTCACTCAGGATTGGGACACAAAAGTGAAGAAAACAACCTCCCTGGCCTCATCTGAGTGTTATATTGCAATGGCTCTATATTACAATGGCTCTATATATGTACTCTAATATACATAGCTGTACATAATGTTAAATGGTTGTCATTTAAATGGAGAAGATCCAGGAGGTATATTTTTGGTTCAGAATGCCTGAGTCTGATGTGTATCTTTAACAGAAGGATATAATATATGCATATCCTAACAAGCAGTAAGACAGTTGCCACTAGGATACGAGGTGACACACAGCAGTTCACATAGCTACCCAGCCATGTCTAATCCTTACCAAATTCTCAGGCCATTGTTGTCTTGTTTGCCACCGTTAAAGTTCATTACACTTCAAAACTTAAAACAGAGCAAATATTTCTATGTATTATTTGTTTAAAAAGCTTTCTAGTTCATAAGACAAAATATTACATAAATTACTTTTGACCAACTATATATGTGCCGTGTTTTAATAGCATTTTTACATGGTCTGAATTTTCTGCAATTAATATTATATACCAAAAGCACATTCCCAGATGAATAATCTAAAATGAGCAGTCTTTTTATGTACATAAATGTGTATAAACCAGATTATCTGTAGTCCTCAAATCACTTCTGGGAGGTGAGTGGGTCACTCAGGAGATGAATAAATATGTTAGGTCACTAGGATACTTTGCAGTACTTTATTGCTAAATGCTCCATGCTACTGGTATTTTTCCAACCAAATCCCTGATCGGGTAGCCTATTTTTATATTAAATGTCTCTGAACCAAAGTCATATCTTTCTGAAAGGTCAGACTGTTAGAGCAGTATATTAATAATTTACTACCAAGTTACTTAGTCATTTGACCTGCTTAAGTTCTTCACCCAGTACCAACAAATTATTTAAGTTGCTTACATGAAAAAAAAAATGCCAGTGTTTTAGATGAAAGTTAAGTAATCATTTTGTATATGTTTAATAGGGAAATGAAATTAGAATGTTAACATTTTATTTCTAAGTATTTTCTTTCAATTTTTATTTCTTACCTGACAGAATTCCTGCATCAACCTTTACTTTGTTAATTTGATATTTTTCTTTACGTGAAAGGAGAATCTTTCAGGAGACCTAGTCTTTGGCTACTTTCGTCACATGAAAAATGTTATCCAGGTTAAATAGATTAATTAGAGAAAGTAGATATGCACAAACCATCTTGCAATATAAAAATATTTTCTTAGAAATTTTAATTGCAATACAAGTAGTTTTTTCACAAACATACTAACATTATAAAACATTTAAATTGACCCTGAGCATTTTTAAGAAAAATAATCTAACCCTATCTCTTCAGTTATTTTTGTTATAATTCTAGGACATTTACATACATAAATTTATGTATATACTGTATATAAATGGGGATTTTTGTTTTGTTTATTTCTTTATCACTTTGTGTTACCAAATGCAAGCATCACACACATTTGCCTACATATGAAGCTTTTTAGTCTTTATAAAGCTTTAAGTTTGTCTAATAGCCTACTATGGTTGATAATTTAAGAATTTTCTTAAGGTAGGTCCCAGAAGTGAAATCATTTATCTAAATATCTGTTTAGAGACAAAAGGAAATGCTTCTCAAAAGGTTAGTCATAAACTAGCAATTTCATATCAAGGTATGAAAATATCAGTTTCTGGGTATCTTCCCAATGTTTCAGATTGGTACTCTGCAAAATACTAACTTCCAGAGACAAATGATACTGTGCTTTAATTTTGTGATTTGCACACTTTTTTTTTTTTGAGACAGGGTCTAACTATGCAGTTCAGGCTGGCCTTGAACTCACTATGTAGCTCAGGCTGGCCTCAAATTCACAGCAATCCTCCTGCCTCAGCCTCTCAAATGCTGGCACCACCATGCCTGGCACACTTTTTCCATTAACCATGACTAGTTGATTTTTTTGGTGAACTTTTTATTCATAGCATATATATTATAATTATGCTAAGCACCTATATAATGTATTATATATAGATATATAGGTATCAGTCATTTTCTTACAAATTAGTATGCCTTGTGGATATATCAAAAAAAAAAAAATCAGAGAGTGAACCCCATACAGAGGGAAGTCACATCCCTTTCACAGCAGTAGAGTCCCAGAGGACACATAGGTGACCATTAATGTTTGTGGGTTGACTGTTCACAGACACCTGGAAGAACTCACCTTGGAAGACAAGAACCAACATTCTTTGGTTTGCCTTGAAACTCAGGAGAAGGCCTAACACTTGGCATACGGCCTATATTTAGTAGTAAAGAACCCATTAAGATGTTACAGGCTTTTATATTTGTCCAGTGAGTTATAGTGTTTTAAAACATATTACTCAAGGGGCTTGGAATGTAGCTCAGTGGTGGAAGACACGTTTAGCATGTATAAGGCCCTGGGCTTGGGGCCCAGTATATATAAATTTTATATTACAAAGTTATTTATATATTGTAAAATACATACACATGCATTACATATGTATCAAAATTACTTAAAGAAATCTCTTTCTGCTATACTGTCTTATTAGAAATTACATGTATAGTCACATTTTCTTCTTTGATTTTAGACTCCATTCCTATAAGGAATGGCAGGAGTAACACATGAAAAGTGACAGTAAACATTCATACATATTGTAGTAACAATGTATTTTCAGCCATCTGCAAGAAAATTTCCAAGAACACTCTTTCTAATAGCCTTAACTCAGCATACTCATTTTATAGAGGAGAAATCCAGCCTGGGAAATATTTATGAATATTTCATAAATATTTCATAAAAAAGTGAAGCTGGTGAGAAAAGAGTTCAAAAATGAGATTTAGTTATATTTTCAAAATACATAATCTCAAACTCTTTTGAAGAAAGATTCTATATAAATTTAAAGCATAGTTACTTTTTAAAAAAAAATTGAGTACCCTGCTCATTATGGAACATGATTATTTAATCAACTAACCTATAGCTGACATTTGCACTAAGTTAATGGACTTGGTATGTGTTGAGGTTTATGTTAAAACACTAAGAATAGCTTCAAGCTGAAATTTTGGATTTATTCTTTTACTCATAATAAATATTTATTGCCCACTCACCATGTATACTCACATTTCTGTTGATAGTAGTTTAATAATAAAGAGATATGAGCATATCTAGGAATGTTTAGAAATGTGTGGAAATGCTAAGGCAGACCCCATAGAGAACTTCAAGATACAGGACACAAGGAAGAATAGTTTCTGGTCTTCTGTCTCCCCTCTTCTCTCTCCCCTCTCTGCTCTTCTCTGTTTCCTCTCCCCTCTGTCTTCTCTCCTCTCTCCTCTCTCTCTCTCCCTCCATATCTCCCTCCATCAATTCTTATTTATTCTTTCAACACATGTTTACAGGGTGTATATCCTACATCTGACACTATTCTAGGCAATATAGGGAGATGGGACTGAAAATATTATCTACCCTTATAAAGGTTATAATATTCTGGTGGAGAAAAGAGGA
This sequence comes from Dolichotis patagonum, assembly GCA_004027295.1. Lineage (NCBI taxonomy): Eukaryota > Metazoa > Chordata > Mammalia > Rodentia > Caviidae > Dolichotis > Dolichotis patagonum. Next base: position 34,522 of record PVJX010010792.1, on the reverse strand, counting down.
CAGTAAATAATAAATATCCTAAGTAAATTATATGTTGGAAGGTAAAGGACTATTTATAAAAGTAAACAGGGTAAGTGAAATTGGGGCTATTGGAGGGCCATAAGGGTTACAACTTTAAATTCAGAGGTTGCAGAAAGCCTCATTGAGATATGCAGAAGTCTAGGGGAGGAGAGTTTCTGGTCCTGTGATGAACATTAAGGAGACAGGCGAAGTAGGAGGAGAAAGGAGTGGGGTGTTTGTATGAGGGGGCAGGTAAAAGGAAAAAGAACAGAGGTGGGTGGAAGGAGATACTACCAAAGGAAGAGTGGCCAGAGGAGTAAGAGAAAGCCCAAGGCTCCAAGAGTGGTTTTAGAAAGTCAAGCTAAAAAAATGAATAGAGGGAGGGATACAGCTATGCTCAGTGCTACCTTCATGTTGAGAAGGATGAGTCCTGACAACGGGTCACTAGAGTTGGTGTAGATCATGGATTACCTTGACATACCAGCATCGGGGTGGGGTGAGTGGGATTAAGGGAGAAATGGGAAAAAAGAATTGCAGTGAGCATAGGCAATGTTTTCTAAGCACTTTTGTGTGTGTGCAAAAGAGAATAAAGAAATGGTTAAGAACTGACAGAGGAAATGGAGTCAAAGGAAGGTTTGCTCCTGCTGTCTAAACCCTTGGTGGCTTCCAACATAATCCTCGTGCCTAGGGTTATTGGCATCCACCACCCTGCCTGGAAGGTTTTCTTGGAAAGAGAGAAATAATAGCATGTGTCTATGCTGATTAGAGTGGTTCAGTGGAAATCCTAAGTGTAAGGATGTCCACTCAGAGTTTTTACCAGGTATTTCCTATACCAAAAGACTTCCTATGTATAATTTTTTTACTCCTGTTTTGTCGTTTAATTTTCTTCAACAATATACTGAGACAGTTTGGTGATCTCAGTGCTTCTTGCCTGAAATCATGTTTTTCAGCTTCCTGCCTACCCATTTCTATTCTCATGCTGTAAAGATAAAACTTTCCATAGGAGTCATATTAACATACAAAATTATCATCAGTGAATACAAATTAAAGACCTAGAAAACCTCTCAGTACATACACACACATAATGTGATTATGAAGAGAAATTATTGCATGCATCAACTGTAGAGCCCAAAATTATATTCAAATTGACCATCTAATTTTAACTTTTTTAAAAAATGGTGCTTTTTTGACCATGTCAAAATTTGCAAATATTGGGCAGACACTCTTTGTATGGAATATAAACACACATAATGCCATCACTTTAATGAATACTTTGGTGATAACAGTGTTTTGATATGTTATTCTTAAAAAAAATATGTGCAGTGTCTCATATCTGCACTCTAGCCCTACAATTTGGTTCTTTTTATAACTTTGGCTTCTGTACTGAACACTGTCAGTGGCTCTGAAGTGACAGTTTCCTCAGAAGATCTTGAATTCCAGCCAGCTTTAGGTAAGGTTAGTTGTCTTGGAGTCTTGCTATCAGCTCTCCAAAAGGTTGTTTATTTCCAGGGAAGAGAGGAACATTCAAATAGCTGGTTTCCTGATGTCCCTGGTGTTCCTAGTCTAGTTTTCCACTTTTCATTGCAGCTAAGTCATGTAAAGAATGTGTCACCATTCTGAGGTACTGAGGAAAATTTCAGAGTAGCAGCCAAGTCTACAAAATAACATTAACAAATGTGAAATTATCTGTGTTTCATTGGCCCCTCATTATACTTCCCTTGTGGCTTTTGAAAAGATAAAATTTGAAAAATGATGAAAGGGCACGGGGGAAAAGAAGGAAAGAAGAGTACACTCTCCTGCACATGTGCTTAGCTTAACTAAGAGTTGATGGTGCCCGGCTAGCTCAGTCAGTAGAGCATGAGACTCTTAACTAAGAGTTGATGATTGGAAAGTTATCGTGATAGCTTATGACCATTAGAAACAGACATACATACATATATAACTGGCATACAGAAAAAGGAACATTTTTGAATAATGGAAACATCAGCTGTATGTGGAGATTTATTTCAGATTTTACAAACTGATACAGGGCACAAAACTTATTTAGATTACTAAAAGTTGACCTCAAACTCCATTGCTTGGTAGCTATGTCACTTCAGTCAAGTGACGCGGCTTCACCGTGCCTCCACTTTCCCATCGGTGAAAAGGGAGATGGAGGTTGATTGAGGGCAGTGATGGCAAACGTTTTAGAGCTTTCAACAATACAACCAGCCCACTGCAGCACACATGCATAAGCTCATCACCACTGAATTAGATAGTATTTGCAAATCAGCACAGGGCCTGCATTCATTGAAAGTTAACAGTTACAGTTATCACTCACGTACCAAGCCTAATCTTAATGAGTGTCCTAATTATTCACATAATGCAGAACAATCTCAAGAACATACTCCTTAGCCACTAAGAGACAGTGTTAGATTTAGAATAAAGTCCAAGAAGTTTGTTTAAATCTCTGAAGACATGATATTTCCAAAATGTAGGGTTCACTGATAGGAAATTAACTGCCATTCCTAATTAAGAAAATCAAAAGTGTAAGGAATTTTTCTGTGAGATGATAGCATGTAGATGGAGAAGTCTCATACATATTCCATGTGTGCTAGGTCCTATTAGAGGGTGTGTGTGTATGTGTGTGTATGGAGAGTGTGGTATATATCTATAGGTCTGTAAATTATATATAAGAATATTTGTAATATGTATATATAGACAAATATATATTAGAGTATGTAAAGAGAGGATAGAGTATTAGGGTCTATATTAGAGTATATATAGAATATAGAGTATGTATAGAATACATATGGAGGGGAAAAAAGGAGGGAGAGAGATTGATCCTTTGCAATTTTCAAACATGCTAAGGGTTTCTTGTCCTTGGGGCCTTGTTGAATGCTACGCCCTCTGCCTGGATGTCTTTTCTCACATATTGCAGGGTAAATTCTTTTCTTTTGTCCTCTGGGTTCCAGCTTAGTGTCATCCTCAACTCTCATCACCTTTACTAAAATACCATCCCTCCTACCATCTATCTGTCAACTTCTGTTATCTCCTATAGCAATTATTTTTCTGATAACTTATAAAAGTCAAACTCCACTAGAATATCAAGTTTAGTGATAGAAATAAAACCTCAGTCTTTTTCATAGCCACTTACAATTACAAGATTTATAGTTTCAAAGTAGCAAGTACTCGATACATGCATATGATTTCTAATTTGGGAGAATCTTTTAATTACAAAGTTTAATTTTTTCACCAGTGCATCCTATAGCTACACACAGCTTATAAAGTTTCCTGTTCGCTCCTAAAAGTTGAATCTAACATACTAGCTTATAAAATTATCTTACAGGGATGAGGTTGTGAAGATTCATTACTATCATCTCTGTTGCTACATATTCTGACATTTAGCCAAATGATATCGTCACATTTCAGACATTGATTATTGTATTAATTTGAATAGTAATTACATGACATTTGCAATCGAAAGTAGACTACTTGTGAAGACATGCTACATCTCAACATCTTGCATCATTTTTTAATCTTTAGAGTTCAGATATCTCATTATCCATGAATAGTTTATGATCTTGTTTACAAAAATAAAAATAATTAAGCCAGGAATTGCAATTAAGATTTCTGGATTAATTGAGATTGCTTCCCAGAACAAATGTTAATTCTTTTAAACTGTGAAAAAATATGATGACAATATGGTTTTTAAAAATGAAAGAACTAAACCCTCCCCGCAACAGAAACATCCCCTGCTGTTCATCCATTTTTATATATTCTAAAAATTTGTGGCCCTGACCAGCATGGTGGTGAAATGTCAAGGCAGGTCTAGTCCTATGCATGAGGAGTCTTAAAGGTGAAGGAAAGTAGTTTTGTGGTAAATTTGAGGGTCCTTGGCATATTGCTTGAGATCGATTGGGTTCAAGAGCATTGCTTTAGATTTCATCTCAAGATTTCCTGCCCAAATAGATAAATGACACAATTTTGGACCCCAGGTGCCCCTCTTACAGCTCATATCTTTCAACTTTTATAAGAACTCTCAAGAAAGCTGGTGCTGGCAAAATATATGACTGTGAAACAGTAGAGAACATCAAAAAAGTAAACTTTACAAATACAAAAAAAATGTTAAAGAAAAAAATTAAAAGAGTGATGCCTTTGTTGGTGCAAAAATTTGACTTAAAAGTACAAAAAGAAATCGAAGAGTATTTAAAAGCAGAAATTAATCGGATTAAATTCAGTTTTCTTATAAGCAGAGAACACATAGAGTGAGAGTTCTAAGGATAAAGTTTAAGATCCTGGGATGAACTCCCGACAGACACTAGGCTCACTCTAATTATAACTATACAATTAGCAACACAAAGGTTCAGATGCAGAAAAGGAAATAAGGATAGCCAAAGTGTGAGGTAGCTACAAGGACAAATCCTACCAAAGACTAACACATCTGCAAGAATGGACAGATCAGGGGCACATTTCCTAATGAACCTGCTCAGGATTCATGGAAATGACTGCCAGCTGCTCCTGACCAAAAACTACTTGAAGCACGATGACCTAGAAAGTCCATATGGTACCAAAGGCAAAAGCTTAATTAGATATATCACTTCTAACTGCATAAATCCACACTCCCAGGAGGAAAGAGATTAATTGTGCATGTTAGAAGGGTGACTTTCAAAAATACAACAACTCTGGAAACTAAAATGCTCTACTGTTTAACAGTGACTATCTTTGTGTAGGAGAATTTAAAGCGATGACTATTTGTGTCTCTCTCTTTGACACAGTACAGATATCTTCTATAATGAAAAATACTTTCTAAATACAGTACACTATTACAGAGAATAAAAATCTGGCTCCTACAATAAGCTACTCTAAAGGTCAATTCATAATCACATCTCATTATAAAATCATCAAAGATTAGTAAGTTGCAGATATTCAAAAGATCATTCCCAAAGTTAGTAAAGAGAGAAATTATTTAAACCTGGAAATCAGTTTCAAAAATGATTACAAAATGTAAAGGCTACAACTAATTATTAGCAAAGGAGTTTTAAAATCTTATTTTGATTAAAAGGGAATAAGATTACACCAAATTGTGAGTGATGCACTTTCATTACTCACTTCCTGTTATGATAGGATTCTTTTTTTTTTTTTAGGGTCTTTTTTGGGGGGGGGGTTACTATTTTCTTTTTTGGTACCGGGAACTGAACTCAGGGCCTTGCGTTTGCCAGGCAGGCGCTGCACTGCTGAGCTATATCCCCGGCCCTATGATAGGATTCTAAAAGTGACAGAAACTGTGTCTTCACCAGTGTGACCTGAACCTTTAAGAGGGTGATTGGGTTTTAAATGCCAGCACCAGTGATAATGGGGACTGAGGCCTTTGTGGAGTGTAATTGTGTGTCTTGGTCATTTTCCATTATGCGACTGTTGCTCTAAGAAGGCCTCTAGGAAGATTAAGAATCATCTACCTTATGCAGCTGTGTTGAAAGACACATTTGTCACTTTTAATTTTGTTGGAACAAAAAATTACAGTGCATCTGTATCCCCCAGACATTTTACATTCACTTCCTAACAAGATAAATAACTGATTTAGTAAGCTTTGTCATGATATTAAATCAAGGTACAATCTTGAACTCTTATTCTGACGGTCCTACATGATGTATTTTCTAGCATTTAGGTCATGAAGATTGGTATTAGCCTAGAGTCCAAAGGTGGGAAGAGCGAGGAAGAAGGGAGGGAGGGAGAAAGGGTAAGATTTTCTTATTAACATCCTTTGTTTGTGTGAGACTTTACAAAATAATATCCTACCACAGTCAAGGTACAGTTTGTTTTCTAATTTATGTCCAAGAAACTTGGGAGTGTGCATTTCCTCAAGAATATATTTTAAAATTGTTTTTCTGTCCTATAGGAAGTTAGTAAATGTACTATCTTTCTTGAGCATGTGGTCACCTTATCTACAAGAAGCATTTGGATTCAATTACAGTATTCTCTGGATCTTGGCACAAGTGAATTAATCAACCAAGCTTTGAAATTTATTCCTAAGTATTGTTATATAACAATTCACACAGTTATTTATTCTACTGGTGTATTTTAGATGGTGGTTTCTCAGTTGGAGATGCAGTTCAAAGTCATTTTGGGCAGTTAGGCTCATTGATTTAAAGAACTGTGATTACTCTCAAGTCCTAATTAAATGGCCAGATCTTGCTTTTGCCTCTGGTTTGAGAAAGTCTATAGCAATAAAGAGCAGTATCATACTATGTTGGGCGGGCATTATTTAATTTTTGCTCTGATACTATCTATATTATCTGCAAGTTGGCCTCATAGCATGGGGTATGCTCCGTGGCAGGTAATAGAAAGGGATTATTAAATGAAGGGTTCCCATACATGGTTTGTCTTTGAGAAAGCTCACCTGAAACAGAAACCCAGAAAACCAGCCAGGTGCTGGTTATAGGAGCCAAGGGACCTTTCCAGCTGTTTACCCTTTGGATGTAAAATGGCATTTGACATAGAGGAACAGTGTGATGCGAGCATCTGCGTAAAAGGCTACATATGGAGCATGCCCAGTGCCGGACTCCGTCCTCCTCCCCTCCCCCGCTCCAGATCGCCAAAGATAAGGCTTGAACTTTGCACTTATAAATGTCACCGCATACGTTTTTCTCAGTTTGTTTTTTGGCCCCCTCCCCCGCACTAGGTTTTTTTTTTTAAGACCTTACAACTAATTTCCTTGAACAATTCAAGACCAGGAAAGAGAATATTTAGCATAATAAGTTTAGAACAGTTGCTGCTGCCTGCGCAGTGCTTTTGAGTGCACTTGGAGTGTTATTCTAAAAGCCGCAGAAAGCATTGGAGGACGTGCTTCACCCTCGGCACGGGAGCCTCCGAATCTCCTCGGATGGGAGCCTGCTGGGGCAAGGAGTGAGAGCCTCGCGGGCAGAAAGGGACGGAGAAGAGGGCTGGCCTGGAGCATGGAGAGGAAAGGAGCTGGGATCTTCCAGGGCTCGGCGCGCACTGAGACTCCGTGCCCGGGGCTGCAGCTGCGGAGGATAAAGGCGCTGTCTGGCTCATGAAGGCCACCTGGTTCAGGCTTCTGAAAAGAGCCAAGGGAGGAAGGCTGAAGAATTCCGATATCTGTGTAAGCGCTGGGCTGGCGATGGGGGGAGACGCCGTTTGCTTTGCTTTTCTGTTGCAGGGGGCACAGGCAGGGAGGGTGGTTTACTTGAGTTAATACGCTCACGGCTGCAAGAGAGGGAGCTAGGGAGATTCTTATCTTTTTTTGTTAAAGCTCCTTTTCTTGCGTTGCGATTTATTACCAGAGGAGATATCCCAGGCAGGTGTTTTCAGTAGACCCCTCTTACTAAGTATCTACGGTAAGGTCTTTTGAATTGTGTCCCTGGAAGACGGAGCGAAGGTAGGCAGCTGCCAGTGTCTCAGTTTTGTCGGAAAAGGTGGCAGGTGTATAAAAAGGTACAGAAGACTCTCAGGATTACAGTGGGAGTCATCATGGAAGCGATATTTTGGAAAGTTCAAATTTATAACTCATGAGACTGACGTCTGTGTTGTTGGGCTTCATATTCCGGTTGCAGATACTTGCTTTAGCATGAATGAAGGTTGTTCTTGAAGCTACCCTTGAAGCCCAGCAGTGCCCTGCGGCTCTGCACTGCAGCACCAAGCTGGTTGGATTGTAAAGGAACTTGTCCTGGCTTCCAGAAAGCTTAGTAGAATATGAAGACTGGGAAGAAATGGTAACTCGGTAGGGACCAGTGTACCCTAGTGAACCCTCTGCAAAGCAAAGCCTGATTTTTTTTCTAGGTGGGTTGCTGCGATATGGATTCTGTTCCCCACTTTTCAGGAATTTATAGCACAAGGAAGCAAAGTGCCAACTTTAATCAGACATTTCTCATGCAAACATCATAGATTGGATCTATTTTTAAAATACACATTTTTCTCTCCAGGGTTCGGCAGACTCCTACACCAGCCGTCCGTCCGATTCCGATGTGTCTCTGGAGGAGGACCGCGAGGCAGTGCGCAGAGAGGCTGAGCGCCAGGCGCAGGCCCAGTTGGACAAAGCAAAGGTAAAACTGTCCCTCGCTGAAATCTTTCTTTCCAGGTTTTGTTCTGCCAGGACGGATCACCTGTGGCAGTGCCTCTTGAAGCTCGCATTTGCTTTAGGAGAGTGTCCCAGTGTGCGGGTTTAAAATGGTAAAATTCATGGACTATACTTTCTTCTTTTGGTAGAAGAGGAAGAGTGACATGCAGACAACGGTCTCTCCTTTTATACTGTTGTATAATCCATGCAAGTTGTTTCCATGGGTGGGTAGTTTATTTAGACCCACACGAAAAGCTCTCTAAGTATACATAGAGGAGAAACTATATCATACAACAAAACATTTTACTTCTATTTTCCCAGTAAATCCATCTCTTTAAAACACGTACACACACACACACACACACACACACACTTTCTTCAAGCTAGTATTTATCTTCTGTCTTGAGCAGTCTTTCCCCCACATTTACTCCAGAGATTTTTATATTTAAACGATATATTGTGTTATGCTTTTGAAAAATAAAGCAGCAAAGCATTTTATTGATTAAAACCGTTCCTCCCCTTGGAACATTTTCTTCTTCATGCATTATGGTGAAGTGTGTATATATCTGTATAAGTAGGAATCAAATGTAAAATGTAAAGAATTTATCTCAAGCTGTATTTCATTTCACTATGAAATGATTTGAATCGCTGGTTTGGATCCTTGTCCTCAGGCATTTGAATAACCGCTATTTTTAAAGCATAGATTCTTGTCCGAGTATAAGGTGCCTTAGTTTGTGTGATTTTCTTTTTTGGGGGGGGTAGCTTTAGAGTAAACATATTTTAACTCAGTGGTTGATCTTCTTTTGAAAAAAAAGAGTATGGCTTTGAAACAGAGTAAGTAGTGTGTTCTTGCTAGGAAAATTAAGGTAACATTGCAACACTTCTCAGAGCTGCTGCATCTCTGAGAGGAGGAAACCTATGTGTGTTGCTATGGGGATGGTGGCGTGGAGCTTCTGGTTTGCCTACATGCCCAGCCTTATGTAATATTCATGGGCTCTAGCACAGCTGCCATAGTAGTTGACTGAGGAGCTGCCAGGAGACCTGGGCTTCGACAAAGCGGTGTTGCGTATATCAAAATAATACTCTCACCTTGGCTGGCAGGGAAACCTTTCTCTAGGTCTGACAGTCGTAACTGGGGGAAAGCTGAATATACAGCTGAAGTGGGTAGGGTTTTGTGACTGATAAAACAAGGTGTGGCCCAGTTGCCATCAACCCATCTGCTCCACCAAAATTAGCCATTTGAAATGCTATGAAGTTGAACTTAATAACATTCAGTAGCAAACATTTGGTGAATTGCTGCACATTGGCACTGTAGCTAATATATGTTGCAAGTGAAAATCCAAGTTCTACTTCCTATATTTTGTATCTAGGTATAAAGAAAAATCAAAGGGAAAAAAATAACAGTTTATAGTCCAGAAATAAGGCTCCATATGCAGCTAATTTATTCATGTAATTTTCACAAACCAAGATTAAACAGTTTCTCAGATTCATATTCCATCATCATGTGACCCAATCCAATGTAGGTTTGGTTTTCAGAATCTTTAATTATCTTATTGGGCCGTTTTTGTCTATGACTGCCTGCTAGAGATCTTGAATTAAATGGCATAACTGCAAAGAACTTTAAAATCATTTAACCTAACATGAATCAAAATGTTGATCTTAAATCAACCATATTTGTGTCAACTGTCACACTGCCCTGAAAGTGTCTAGTTACAAATGATGTGGAATATGAGGGGGAAAAAAGAGAAAATTTAAAATGAAGACAAAAATCATTGAAATATAGTTAATGAAAATAATTCTTTTACATTCATTTTTCTTTAAAATTAGCTCAGTACTTAAACCTTTGATGTATTTGAGTTGCTCTTGGGTGAGAATTTGAACATGGTCTGGGAGAAGATAAAAGAGTTTAAATTAACTTTGATAAAATCACAGTTTAGTAGGTTTGGTTTATTAATCCCAATAACCTTGAAGAAAAACAATAAAAGAACAGTTGTGGATGTCTAGGTGTTTGGTTGGTTGTTTGTATTTGTTCCTCTTCCTGTAGGTATATCATCTTGCCTTGGTGGAACTTACTTCAAATGAAGCCTTAACAATTAAAAACATATGAATTTTTAAGTAACTTTAGTCTAAATATTTTGCATGTCTACTCTGGAAGAATCTAATGTTCTCTGCATTTATTTTGTTACTCTCCCCCATAAAATGGCTCTACAAATTGGTGTTTGTACTCACCCTGTAGACCCCACATCTTAAGTCTTTGTAGAAGCCTAGAAAAACCTCAGCTGGGCTTTCAGAGCCTGGGCCTATATAAAGATGAACTACATTATCCACTAATTGCCTTAATCAGACCTCTATGAAATCAGGTAATTGGCTAGGAGTAGGACTAGAGACACTGCCTGTGGAAATTAAGTTATATAACAGTTATATAACAAGGCACCTTGTGCTACCTCTAAATCCAGCGCTCATCTCCAGTTCTGTGTGCCTTCTCTTAAACTAGCACACTCTACAATGAGCAGATTTTATAGTAAGTTTGAGGCAAATAGAGCTCAGCTGATACAATGTTGTTTTGTAAATTGATACTTTCTGCTCCCAAATTTGGGTTTTGATCTTGCTCAGTTTGGGTACTCTGAAAATCCTGTCTTGTTTTCATTGATGGTGTTTGGTACTGCTTCAAAGATAAGTAATATATGGATTTAATTTATTTTCACAATGATTTTTTCTTTAAAAGCAATTTTACTGAGCTATCATTCTCTCATTCAAAGCAAATAATTCAGTGGGGGTTTTTAGTATATGCAGAGTTGTTATACAATCATGACGATAATCAATTTTAGGATATTTTCATCACCCCCAAAAGAAATCCCAAACCCACTGGCCACCATTCCCCATTCATCCCAAACCCCTCAACCCTAGAAAACCACTGATGAACTTTGTCTCTAGATTTATCTATTCTGCACATTGCATATAAAAGAAACCATAAGATAGGTGATCTGTGACTGGCTGCTTTCATTTTGCACAATGTGTTTAATATATATCAGCAACTTGTTTTATTGCTAGATAATATTCTGTTGTGTAGCCAGGTGTGACAGTACATGCCTGTAATCCTAACCATTGGGAGACTGAGACTGGAGGATCGTTGCAAGTTCAAAGCCTGCCTGGGCTACAGAGTTCAAAGCCAGTCCGAACTACGTAGTGAGAACCTGTTTCAAAAAAGAAAAGATACCATGATGTAGGTATTCTGTTGTGGACCAGGCAGTTTAAGCATTAGGCTGCTGACCACAGTGCTTTCAGGCTGCGTAGAAAAAGGCTGCTATTCACAGCCTCTGAAGGCAAGAGGAGACCACTGTGGAGGACATTTGGCTGTCACCCCTATTCCAGGGTAGGAACTACCAACCTTAAAGATAACACAGTTTTCTTAATTAGCAAGATTTACTGCCTAGAATGTCTTTGTTCTAACTTCTCAAGGCCTGTTCATTTTCAGGATTTTTGCCTCAGATGTGCCCTCCTGAATTGTTCCCACACACCCCTGAATTATTAAGACCCCAATAAATACAAACAGTCCAGAGTAGTCTTTGTCTTAGCTCTGAGATTTCTGTCCTTCCTGGATCACCACCCCTACCACCCCCAAGCCATATTGCGTTTTGTGTTTATTTAATCCTTTTCCATATACTCATCTTTAAGACTGGAAGCCTCAATAGTATTCCACATTGTATTTATACACTTATCAACTGGTGGACATTTTAGGTTGTTTCTAGTTTTTTAGGTGTTGTGAATAATGCTGTCCTGTGCATTTGTGCATAAATTTTGCGTGAATGTATGTTTTCATTTCTTGTGTTTATATACCTAGGAGTGAAATTTCTGGGTCATGTGATCATCTTTTTAATGGAAAGAATAATTTTCTTTTTTACGATCCTCTCAAATGTGATGCATTCTGCCCTATTTGCAGAGAATGTGAGTTTGGAAATTTGGATGTGATAGGGATTGAAGCAGAGCTATTACTGGTTCAGTGTGATATGCTTAGTGAGGGGTTTCACATTAAATTGTAGCTCATTGTTCTCATGGCTGAATTTCTACTGTATGAAAGAGACTATACCAGGCACAGTTGGTATAAGAGGAAATGCAAGACTAGGACCACAGAGGAGAAATGGGCAGATCTTTTGCCTACCTGTGGAACTTTCCAGATAAAGGTTAGTTTTTTGAGATCTTGCTAGAAATGACTTTATTCTACCCTCACATTTAATTACTAGTTTGGCTGAGTATAATTTTTAAGAACAAAGACACATTTTCTCTCAGTATCTTGTAAAGATACTCTGTGTGTTTTGCCTTTAAATATGATTTTGTTTTTTATAATTCTCTCTAGTATCTTGTAAGATGTTCTTCCTTTGGTATTTTGACATTCTGACTTGTATACTTTGGTGTGGATCTTTTGGTTATTTGTCCTTGACTTCTCATACATTCATTGTGAAAGGCTGGTCATTTCAATTGTAGAAATTATCTTTCTTTCTCCTTGATAATTTCTTTCCCTGTATATTTTTTTCTGGTTCTCTAGTTTGTCAGATGTTTAATTACAGAGTTCTTTTGTAATCATTTTTCTCTTTTTTTCTGAGTTTTTCAACTGATCTTCTAACCCATCTATTGAAAATTTTTATTTCTGTCAAAATGCCTACTTTCCAAAAGCTAGAAAACTGGCTCAATGATGTTAGCTAAATGTTAATTTCCAACAGTATGGAGTTGTTTATTGTTCAAAGACACAGTATCTTGAATTACATTTTCATACGCATAAGAAAAAGTGTGTGAAAACCCCTGGACATAAGCTGGTCTTCTGTGTTAGTTCATGACTGGTAGGTTCAGTCACATATGCTAGTACTGTCCTCTTTCCATTCCCAGTGGTGGTTAGTTGACAATGTTAGTTGACAATAATAGTAATGACAGCAACAGCAAGAACACAAAATGCTTGATTATTGCTGCTTACAATCTGAAAGATATTTGAAATAGCAAAGTTCTATGTCTTTATAGCATTTTAAAATACTATACAGTGGTCATGATTATGCAGTACATACATCATTGATCCTTACTTCACCAGAGAAATCCTCACTTGTTAGGGAATGAGAAAAATTCTCTCATTTTTGCTTCAGAACAAATCAATCTCATCTTAAAGTTTAGTTTACGGTTATTTCCCGGGCATTTCTGGCCAGCCAGCAGGTGGCTTGGATGGGCTCTTGTCTGAAGGATGGCAGCTGTCTTCAGCTTCTTTTCTGTGTCATATCTTATGTTCCAACTTGCTGGTTGGGTCTGGGTTACCTCACGAGAACACAAGCTTCAGTGAAAAATAATCAAGTCTCTTTCTGTGTCTTTCATTTTTACTAATGTTCCAATGGACAAAGCAAGTCCAGGGCTAGGCCAAGAGGCAGTAAGATGAGAACTACCAAGAGTATGGATGGGGGAGGTATGTTTCCTGCCAACAATCTGCTACACTTATCTTTTTCTTCCTTACTTCTTCTTCAGAAGAAATGTGTCCATGACTTTTAACATAAACAACTCTCTCATCCCATCCATCCTATGTTTTTCCCGCCTAACATTTACCTTATCACCCCAGCTTTGTTATCCTGCTCCCAATTGCTTTCTTTTCTTCTCTTCTTACCTTTTAACACTTTGAAGCTGCTTTGTGTCTCTTTCTCTTTACTGATGGTGTCAAGTCACTTTCTAATCACCAAGTCCACTGAGCTTTTACTAGGCTTTCCCTGGACTTTTCTGCAAGCCATACCCTTGTTTTCCTTCTTTAGTAAGTCCATTTTATCTCAAAAGTTACAATACACAGCCTCCTTCCGCTACCACTGTGGTAGTTCCTTCCCAGATTTTCTGCATCAGTTCCCTCCACTGAAATATAGAAATTCATTCAACCAAATGTGTATGGTGGCCCTTCTGGCATCTGCTGCCATAGCATGGGTTTGGTTTTCACAGTGAACTTGGCAGAACCCCTGGGGTTCTATGGATTTCTCAAAGCTGCTTCAGAGGCGATGGGGGCCTAGCAGGTTGTGATCCGAACATTGTACCAGGCATTGAGTCCAAAGCCTTCTCCCAATTCACATAGATTGGGAATTCCATTTAAATTTTTCTATGACTAGGGAATTTCAGTTCCAAAATGAGTTTCAAATCACTGTTATCTTGTTCTTTATTGTTTCATCATTTTCAAAACTTCAGCTATCACTGTTAGTCTGTACTTCAGTTTACTCCCTCTAGTGTTAGTATCCCAGGTCTGCCACCAATTCAGAATGGAACACCTCATCTTTTCTTTCAAACTCTTTTATCTCTGAGTGTTCTCTTTCTGTATGTGTGACCTCTACCCCACGAAAAGCCCAAGTGCAGGGGATGGTACATCTTTTGGTTAAAAGATCAGATGAAACTTTAAGTGTCACAGGTGCTATGATTTCTGTCACAACTCAACTCAGTAAAACATGGATTGGAATTCCATCTCTGCCATGGACTAGTAACCTCTTGGTAAATTATATGGCAATCTCACTGTCACCATTTCTGCTTCTCAGGTGTAGTGATTACTGAGTAAGCCAGTGCATGTCAAGTACAGGGTTCTAGAATCTTTTCTCCCTTCTCTTGGCCTCTTGAAATGGACACAGACAGCTGGGATAATGGCTCCTACCCTCAAGGATTTCAGGTTCCAAAGGGGGAGTCTGCATAAGAAGTAATAATACTGATGCCTTTGTCTGCCTTGGACTGTCTAGTTGCTGTATGTGTTTTTATGTTAACTGATCTTGTTAGCATTATTTATTTTTAAAGTCATACTTTAGTTACTTGGCTGCTTTCAAACTCATCAAAGTTGATACTTAATACATTTAGACCCAAAAATGTTGTCCCCATACTCAGTTGTCTGGTTCTTCACACTCGAAGCTAGAAGTTGTCTGTGTTCGTTACCTCATGACTACCTGTCCTTTCCAACCAAAACAATTTTTTGGTACCCATCATTTAGGTACTATGCCTTCCAAAATAAAGACAAGTATGGAGGCACTGCTGTAGTTTAGTGGTAAGTTATGGAAGGCAGGGTTGTAAATGCCCCATGGCTGCAGAGTAGGTAGAATGTGGCTGACACATTTCACTTGACCTCATAGTAGCTCACCATGGCCAGTCATCCCATCCATCCTATGAGTAAGGCAAGTACCCTGACTTTGAGCCACTGGAGAGTAAGACGTGTGCTGTACTTGATTACATTAGAATGGACCCCGTCCCCAGCACTTTTCTGAGTAACACCTGATTACTTTGGAAATAAAATCCTATATTACTCCCTGTTTCTTTAGGATATATTTTGGCAATCTATCCATGAGTAAGTTTTAAGTTTCTTGTGGTTAAAAGTCACACATTTTCAAAAGAACTCAATACTCCAAAATTCAACAGTCTTTTTGCAGTGCATTTATGTGTTTATTAATGGAAGTTCAAGAGGGTTGATATCAACCCACATTTAAAACTGAACTCTTGTTCAAGAATCCTTATAAGGGATGTTATAGTCTTCTGGCTATTTCAAAACCATAAATAGATTGGGGAAGGATTATTATAAACTTTCCTGCTTAAGCTCTCATTCTCTTGCTCACTCGCTCTGTCTGTCTCTCTCTCTCTGTCTCTCTCTCTCTGAGCTGTAACAGAAAATCTTTATTGTGGCATTGTAAACACAGCTATAAGTATATAATTCTTCCTTTCCTTTTCCTCTATCAGTTGTGAACAGGGAAAAACACACTTTAACATTAGGACTTAAAATACTCAACTTCTATTTGTTGTGAGTTTTTGTCTTACAACAGCTAAATAAAAAATATTGAAACTCTGATAGAGTAAAATTTTATTCAACTATCAAAGCATTCGGTGCACGGTCTTATGCCACTAGGTAGGAGGTAGAGAAGCAGCAATCTTAGATGTGGTTTTTCCCTCAACGAGCTCATGGAATAACGGCAACACGGGAAATGTGTGTCAGTGGCCTGAGTAACGTGATCAGTGTTAGGTTAACAGTCTGTGAGGCAAATGCTGCAGGAATGGCAAGCAGGTGGACCGGAGGACCAGGGGATGAGGGAAGCTTCAAGGAAGATTTGGATTGTAGATGTTACTCGAATGACGTGACTGCGTGGTAGGGGCAGCACCTTCGCTAACCAGCAATGCTCTTCTGTAAGGTAAGCAGAGCGTTTGAGGACCAAAGAGTCTAACAAAGACTGCTATTTTGGTTTAATTTTATTCTAGATCTTTCTTATTTCTCAATTTATATTAAAATAACCACATAGAAGTATTCTTTAAACCCTCTGAACTATTTTAAACATACAGTTCAGTAGTGTCAACTAGGTTCCCATTGCTGTAGGACATTACCGTCTATACCCATTGGAACAGGTCCTCATTCCTTTGCCTAATGACCACATTCTTTCTGTTTTTCTGATTTTGATGACTAAACTAGATACCTCATGTAAGAGGAATCATGTGTTAATTGTCCTCTTTTGGCTTATTTCACTCAGCTTGGTCTCAAAGCTCACCCATGTTATTATGTGTGACGGAATTTCCTTTTTTCAGGGTTAAAACTCTATTGGATGGAGATATGTATATGTATATATATATATATATATATATATATATATATATATATATATATAATGGTTTTTTTGTTTGTTTGTTTTTTGGTACTAGGGATCAAACTCACGACCTCGCACTTACCAAGCAGGCGTACGCCGCTGAACTAAATCCCTGGCCTAATATATCATATTGCTTTGTTTGTTCTTCTTGTAAACCAGGAGACCACAAACAAATTTAAACCGGAGTTTAGAGTGTAGTTCAGTGATTGTGCTACTGATAGGCTGAGGGTATACTTCCTCAGTGAGGGTGTAGCACTTTCCTAGCATGTATGAGGCCCTGGGTTCAATCCCCAGCACCTCAAAAATAAAAAATAAAAAAAAATTTATTTGAATATAGAATCAATTTGGAAAATAGGGAATACAGGTTCAGTAAGACAAAACCAATGTTTCCAGAGAGAAGATAAACTTGAGCTTTTATGACAAGTGAAGCAGTTATGTGCATCTTAGAATTCTTTGGGAGAGATAAGCAGAATTGAGGTAAAAGTTCCACAGTTGGAAACTGATAGAAATCATGATGGTCATATATTCTATGAGCCATTGAAACATTCAGGTTATGGGTAAAAATTAGTCACTTTAATATTTCCTAAACTATTTAAGGCATTGTTAGATTGAAGAAAACACTTTCGTCAGCTTCAGCTCCTGACATGCTGTGTAGCAAGCCTCCTACTATTGGTCAGTTTCTAAAAGTCACAGGTGGATTTTTGCTTTCTTTGCTTTTGGATCATGTTGCCAACATGTAGCCATGTTGACTTATTTTACCAATATGCCAATGACCATTTAGGCTGATATATCTCTTGGTTATTGTGAGTATTGCTATAAAATACTTTTTTATCTCACATTTTTTTCAATGAGCCTATTAAGCTGTGCCACCCAGAGGTTGCAATAATAACTTGCATTTGTACACTATCTCAGTGTTTGAACTTCTCTTGTGTAACTTCCCTTGGTGTGGGCAGCTACTCACTAAGGAAGGAAGGAAAGAGATTTATGGATGAAGAGATTGATTGTGGATATTGAAGCGTCTCACTCAACATCACTGGGCTCCTAAGTAGCAGAACAAGAATAAGGACCCAAGCTTCTGTATCAAGGGCTTCTGTTCTTATGTTCTCTCACCTCATCAATGAGCCCATTTTAGAAAAACATAAACTACAAATGCATTACTGTTGTCTTTTTCTTCCTCTGAGGGGAATAAAGGAAAAAGCATTTTTTTATTTAACTATAAAGCAACAATAAAATAGGTCAACTACCAAGACAATTTTAAAAGTAATAATAATACTGCCTGTGCTTTTATTTTTGCATTAAATATTGACAGCACCAATAGAGCTCAATCTTTTTTTTTCTCCTTTCAGTTTAACTTACAATCCTTATAATAGTGATTTGTAGTAAGTCCAGTTTTACATTTTAGCATTACTTACACAAAACATCTTGAACTAGAATTTCTCAAATTTAGTAGGTTGTTAGTTCAAGGAAGAGATTTCAGGATGTGTGTATACTATTCTTGATCAAACAGAGACATAAATAAAATGTGCTTGAAGCTGTTGGAGTGGGACTCTTCCTGCAGAGAAATGGAAAAAAATAATCAAGTATCTAGGAAATAGAATGAAAAATGCTGAAAAACAGTTTAAGTAGGGCAAGGGAGAGAAGGTTGAAATTGCAATGAAATGACCTGACAAGAGTTCATAAAGTGGCATCGAAGGGAGAAGAAATGAAAGAAATGGTATAAAAATTAATACAAAGAAGAATGTAGCTATATGTTATAATTGAATAGAGAGAGATGTAAAAGTTTTATATAGGAGGATCAGGGCACACTGCTTTCATGATGTTTGTAAAAGAAATTTGTATGGCTTGTTTTTTCTTTTACTTAAAGCCTATTTTTAGAAGGGAAAATGAACCACACAATTAGCTACCAAAGTTATTTGTGTTCTGGTCATTTCCTACAAGAAGGTTTTTATACTGACGTTTATTTGCGAGATTAACACCCACACTTTAAAAAGTGTCAATTCTTGAATATTTGAGGCCAAAATCATACTCATTGCCTATGCCCTAGATAGGTAAGGAAGCAAAGTAGTCAGGAGTGTAGATAGTCCAGCAGTCTTCTAGTTTCATTCTCTGGATTTTATTTTATGTTATTTTTCTCAGTGCTAGAAATGGAACCCAGGGCCTCACATGTGCTAAGTAAGCACTCTTCCACTGATCTACCTCTACTCCCTGCATTTTAAACCACTATTCCTTTGTCTCCTTAAATGAACTATAGTCACCCTAGAATGAAATATTTATTGGATCAATTGTAACCTTACATTTGAGTCAGCTTACATTCATCACAGAGGAGAGTTAAGTTACAACTTCTTTTACAAGGACCTGGTGTCACACACATTCAGCAGGAAAGTCAAGTAGTCAGATTAGACATAGTACTGCTTGCTTCTCCTCTAAGGATGACTACTCACTTTTCAACTTTGTGATTTTAAGTAGTCCAAAGCATAAAATAGGTCATTTAATAGATGCACATGGTAGCGTATAAAACTTCTTGGAATAGATCAAGATCTCCATATGGTATATTAATGCATTATTCACTCAACACACTTGCAAGGGTCACCTACCTTGTGAAATGTGAGAGGCCAGAGGATATACAATGTTTAAGCCTTGATCCCTCATCTAGGCAGACATTTAAACAACAACAGTATGGTAATATACAGCACCATCCTGTTCAGCCCCTCCCTTAAAATGACAGAAGCTGGTCACACTGTTGTCCATGTCATGTCATACAACCACTATGAACTGTGTGCTGAAGTTTAGGAGCCAGTGTATATTCACTGTTCATTTGCCACACGATCCATCTCTGAGGTAGCGTTTCAGGGGCAGCAGCTGAGTGAGTGCCTTCTTCCCAGTCAATCAAAAAGTCTGAGAAAGGGATATATTTATATTTCAAATGTTTTATTTAAGCTCAATACATTAATAAGTGTACAGGCCAGCAGTCATCTTTTGGTATAAAACTAAGGCCTGTTCTTTGATGTGAATCTATTTATTAATCAGAATTCTCCAAAAAACAATCCATGGGAGATACAGATAAAGACAGAGGTGTGGAGATTTATTGTGGGAGTCTGGAGCACATGACTATAGATGCTGAGAAGTCCCACAGTCTGCCATCTTTAAGCTGTGGCCCTGGAGAATCTGATGTTATAATCCCAGGGAGAATTCAGAAGCCAGAGAACCAATTAATGGTATAAGTCTCAACCCAAAGGCATAAAAGACTGATGTCTTCACTCAGCTCAAGTAACCAGGCAGAACACAAAAGGGGCACATTATTTGTTCCTCCATCTTTTTTTCTGGCTACCCTAGGGGTACAATCAAGTTGACCAAAAATTCCCTCACAGTCTGCTAATTGAGATTTCACCCATACCTAAATATCAGTATTCAGTATGGAATTTAGTTCAACATTGCAGTTCAGTTTCATTCTATTCGTAGGGGTTTAAATCCAGGAAATACATGAAACACTGAAAATGTCATTTTTTGTTTTTTAAACATAGTCACATTTATACCTCTGAAATGATGATTTATTTTTTTAATTTAAGAGAAAAAAAGACACAGAAAAGAAAAAGCAAAAGAGACAACACACCCAATATTAGAACAGTATAGATTTACAAACTTGACAATGATTGTAATAATGCAAAATTGTTACTTAGAATAACAGATATAGACATGTAAAGTTGATCTAACCATATGACTATTAACTGTTCTTTTCCTATAGCTAATATAATTAGTAGTATAGTCATTTTAGCTATCTTATGTATATATATATGAAGTCATATCTTTTCCTTTTCCCTTCCTTCTTGCCTCCTTTCCCTTATCCCAATTACTTTTCCTTTTTGAGTAGTTACTTATCTTTATGCAGTATTTATTGCAGATTTTGGATTGTATATACTTTTTCAGTTTCTTACACTAGAGAGACAATACATTATTGACACATGTGAGTTTGATTTATTTCACTTAGGAGTAAGGTCTCAAGTCATGTCCATTTACTTATAAAAGTCTCAATGCCATCTTTCTGAGTAATCCTCCTTTGTATAAAAATAGCACATCTTTTTTATCCATTCCTTGATTGATGGGAACTTGAGTTGTTTCCAAGATTTGGCTGTTAGAAATTGTGTTGCTATAAACATAGGTGCATATATATTTCTGTGGTGTGATGTTTTCAGTTCTTCTGGGGTAATGCCTAGAAGTAAGATAGCTGGGTCAAATGGAACCTCTATTCCTAGCTTTTTGAGGAATCTCCACACTGATTTCCACAGTGGATGCACCAGCCTACACTTCCACCAACAGTGGAGAAGCATTCCTTTTTCCCCACAGCCCTTTTAGCATTTATTACTGGTTGATTTCTTGATCTTGGCCATTCTTTCTGGAGTAAGATGGACTCTCAGTGTTGTTTTAATTTGCACATATCTAATGACCATTGAAGTTGAACATTTTTTCATATATTTATTGCCATTTGTATTTCTTCATCTGAGAAATATGTACTCATCTCAGATGCCCATTTTTGGATTGAGTCCTTGAATTTTGGAGGACTAATTTTTTACAATTCTTTATCAGTCCTAGATAGAAGTCATTTGTCTGAGGGACAGTTGGCTGAGACATTTTCCCAATTCGTGGGTTTTCTTTTCACTCTTTTGGAGATTTCTTTTGACATGCAGAAACTTTTTAATAAGATGAGATCTCAGTTGTTGATTCTGGGAAGTATTTCCTGTGCAGCTGGTTTTTTGTTGATGAATTCTGCCTACTCATATGTCATCAAGATTTCTACCTACTTTGTCTTCCAGCAGATTTAGTGTTTCTGTTTTAATATTTAGACCTTTCATATCTTTTTGACTTGAGTTTAGTGCATGGTGATAGACATGGATCTAGTTTTAGTTTTTGACATATGGAGAGACAGTTTTTCCAGCACTACTTATTAAAGAGGCTATCTTTCTTCTAGTGAACATGTTTGGCCCCTTTGTCAAAGATGAGGTGTCTGAGTGAGTTATGACTATATCTTCTAATCTATTCCATTGCTCTTCAGGTATGTTTTTATTTCAGTACCATACTGATTTTATCACAATAACTTTGTAATATAATTTCAAGTCAGGGTTGTGATGTCTCCTGCCTTACATTTGTTGCCCAGAATTGCCTTTGCTATTCCAGGTCTCTTCTGGTTCCAGATGAATTTTAGGGATAATTTCTCTAGATCTGTGAGGTATGCAAATGGTATTTTGATTGCAATTGCATTAAATCCATATAATAATTTTGGGAGAATGGCCATTTTCACAATGTTTGTTCTTTCTATCCATGAACAGGGAATGTCTCTCCATTTTCTGAAATCTTCAGTTTCCTTTTTCAGAGTAATGTAATTCTCACTGTATACATCTTTTACTTCCTTTGTTAGATTGATTCTTAAGTATTTCATTTTTTTTGGACACTATAGTGAATGGTATGGTTTCCCTTATTTCTCTCTCAGTGAGTTTGTTGTTTGTGTATAGGAATGCTGTTGATTTTTGAGTGTTGACCTTGTATCTAGCTACATTACTGAATTTGGTTATTACATCTAGAAGTCTTTCAGTGAAGTTTTGGGGGTCTTCTATGTAGAGTATCATATCATTTGCAAATAATGATAATTTAACTTCTTCCTTCCCTATCCTTATTCCTTTTATTTCTCTCTCTTGTCTTATTGCTCTGGCTAATGTTTCCAAAATTGTATTGAATAGGAGTGGTGATAATAGACATCCTTGTCTTGCTCCTGATTTTAGGTTGAATTTTTTCAGTTTTTGTCCATTTAGTAAGATATTGGCTGTTGATTTATCATATATGGCTTTTATCAGATTGGGTAGAAACCATCTATTTTGATTTTCTGTAGGGTTTTTATCGTGAGTAAGTGTTGGATTTTGTCAAAAGCTTTTTCTGCATCTATTAAGATGATCATGTGATTCTTGTCCTTGGCTCTGTTGATATGGTGTATTACATTTATTGATTTGTGTATGTTGAACCACCCCTGAATTCCTGAGATGAATCCCACTTGATCATGGTGCATAATCTTCTTGATGACTTGTTGCATTCTATTTGCCAGTATTTTATTGAGGATTTTTGCATCTCTGTTCATTAGGGAGATTGGCCTGTAGTGTTTTTGTTTTGTTTTGTTTTGTTTTGGGTCTTTCTCTGGTTTTGGTATTAAGTTAATACTTGCTTCCAGGAATGAGTTAGGGAAACTTACTTCTCCCCCCCCCTTTTTTTTGAAACAGGGTTTCACTGTGCAATGCAAGCTGGCCTTAAGCTCACTTTGTAGCCCAGGCTGGTCTCAAACTCAACAATCCTCTTGCCTCAGCCTCCCAAATCCTGGGATTACAGGTGTGTGCCATCACACCCAGCAATTCCCTTTCTATTTCATTGAAGAGTTTGAGGAATGTTGACATTAAATTTCTGGTAGAATTCAGCAGTAAATCCATTAGGACCTTGGCTTTTCTTCATTGGTAAGGTTCTAATTACATTTTCAACTTCATTAACTGAAATTGGGTTATTTAGCAGCTTTACATCTTCTTGATTCAGCTTTGGTAATTCATACATTTCTAGGAATCTGTCCATTTCTTCTGTGTTATCGAACCTATGAGAGTAAAGTTTTTTGAAGTAGGTATTGATGATCTTCCATATTTATATAAGGTCTCTAGCGATTTCACCCTTTTCATTTCTAATCACGTGGATTTGAGTTTTTTCTTTCCACTTTCTGATAAGGTTGGCTAGGGTTTTATCAAATTTATTTATTCTTTCAAAGAACCAACTCATTAATTCTTGGTATTGTTTTCTTAGTTTCAATTGCATTAATTTCTGCTCTGATCTTTATAATTTCCTCCCTGCTTTGGGCTTGACTTGCTCTTTTGCTAGTAGTTTTAGATGCAGTATTAGGTTGTTTATTTGTGCTTATTCCATTTTCCTGATGTGGGAGTTTAGTGCTATAAATTTCCCTCTGAGGACTGCTTTCATTGTCCACAGGTTCTGTTAAGTTGTATTTGTATTTGTGTTCGATTGTAGATACTGTTTAATTTCTTCTGTGACCCATTGGTTGTTTTGGAGACTGTTATTTAATTTCCATGTATTTATGGGGTTCTTGTGGGGGGTTTTGTCATTAATTTCCAATTTTACTGATATATACTGACTTATCACTGTCATGTTACCTTTCTGATGTTGGCCTTCTACTTTTTCTGTTTAATTGTTTGCCCTGCTTAGTGGTTTCCTTCTGCTGTTGTTCTTGGGATTGTAGTTATCTTTGTCTCTTTAGAGTGTCTTTCAGTAGTCTTTGTAGTGTTGGTTTGGCAGTGATGAATTTCATCACTCATTCTTTGTCGTGGAAGTATCTTATTTCTCCATCAGTTTTCAAAGATAGTTTTGCAGGCTACATCAATCTGGGTTGTAACTTGTTTTCTTTCAGGACTTGAAATACTTCATTCCAAACTCTTCTTGACTGGACGGTCTGTGTAAGAAGTCTGCCATGATTCTGATAGGCTTTCCTTTGTAGATGATCTGTTTCTTTTTCCTGATAGCTTTTAGTATTCTTTTCTTGTGCTGAATTTCTGAGATCCTAATTATTATATGTCTGGGTAAAGATTTATTTTGGTTATGGTTAATTGGGTTCTGTGTGTCTCACTTATCTGTATATCAGATTCTCTTCCAATATTTGGAAAATTTTCTGCTATTCTGTAAATTGTCTCTGTATGTCATTTGTGTTGACCCCTGATTTTTTTTTGTTGACCCCTGTTAGTATTATATTGTTTCTCTTTACATCATCTTGCAGCTGTTGAATCTTTGTTTCCTGATTCCTTGTTATTTTTAAGAGGTCTTTTCTATCATGATCATTAGCTTCTATCCAGTCTTCAAGGTCTAAGAGTCTATCTTAAGCTTCATTCAAGCAGTTTTGCCAGCTTTCAATAGCTTTCCTGAATATCCCTTTGAATCTGTTTCATGCATTCTAATTCTGTCTTATATTGTTCATTCAAAGTTTCCATCATTTTCTTATGTTCCTCTATTTTTTATGTAGATTTTTTATGTAGATACACACATTTCTTTCATAATGTTTGTCATTTCATTTTTTACCTGAGAAATTATTTCTCATCTGATTTCCTCTATAGCTTCATGAAGTTGCTTCTTTACTTCATTCGCTATCATTTCAGAAAGTTCAGTTGTGTGATTTCCAGTCTTGCATTTCAGCATCTCTTGTGTTTGTTCTCAGTGGGCTAGAGTACTGAGACTGCATCTTGCTCTTTCATTTTGTAATTTTCCTCTGGGACCCATGCAGTTGGCCAGGCACCCTCCTGATGGATTGCACTAGAATGCTGTGCTGGGCAGAGCTTCAGTCCTCTGATACCACCATGGCTAGCTGGGGTGCACCCCCTGAACTATGGCACCAGAGACTTGTGCTCTGTAGCCTGTGAGGCTGGCTGAGTGTTTACCTCATTTACTGCACTGGGTTCTCTGGGACACTGGACTAGGCAGAGCTCCATGTAGCTAGCAGGGGCGCACCCCCAGAGTGTGTCCCTGGGGCCTAGAATCTGACTGAGTGACCCAGGTGGCTAGCGGAAACCCACTCCCAGGGTGTCCCTGGGTCCTAGCGCCTGGCTGGGTGGAGTTCAGAACCTCTCCAACACAGGCAGCTAGCAGGAATGCAACCCCGGAGTGTGGCACTGGGGCCTTAAGCCTGGCTGGGTGTAGTTCAGGACCTCAGGGATCCAGGTAGCTAGGTAGAGCACACCCCCAGAGTGTGGTGACACTGGGGCCTTGTGTCTGGCTGGGAGGAGTTCAGAGCCTCTGGCCCACGTAGCTAGCCAGAGAGTGTACCTAGTGTATGGTGCTGGGGCCTTGCTCCTGACTTGGCAGGATTTGGAAGCTCCAGGACCCACTGTGTGGCTAGCTGGGCTGCACCCCTGAACTATGGAGCTGGGGCCTTGTGCTCTGATGGCCAGCACTCAAATTCTTCAAGACCATCAGCCAGACTGGTTGCTTCCTGATGGGTAGCTCTGGGGCTCTGGGGCTCTGGGCTGTTCTGGGCTTGGTTCCTCTGTGACCTGTGAGGCTGGCTGGGTGTTCTGATGGATTGCGCTGGAACCCTGGGTTGGGAAGAGCTTGGATCCTCCACACATAGCATGGATGCATCCCCAGAGTGTGGTGCCAGGGCTTTACACCTGGCTTGGTGGAGTTCAAAACCGCCAGGACCCAGGCAGCTAAGCAGAGTGCGTCCCTGGAGTATGGCGGTACCAGAGCCTTGCATCTGGCTTGGAGGAGTTCAGAGCCTCTGGAGTGCCAGAAGTGATAGTTTAAATTTCTCCTAAATGCCAAATATGAATCATTTGTTTTTTGGTGGTTGTTTTTTGGTTTGTTTGTGTGTTTTTGTTTTTGTTTGGTACCAGGGATCAAACTCATGACCTTGCACTTGCCAGGCAGGCACTTATGCCACTGAGCTAGATCCCCAGCCTGAATCTTTTGTTTTTAATATTACACTTTTGACAGATGTCTTGATAAAATACAAAAGCTGGAGATCTATCTTTGTAGGAATATTTTTATTCCTAGAAATCCATTTGTGTGTAAAACGTCTTGGTATTAATAATGATTCCATCAAAAAAAGTAGGGATTCCATTAACTTTGTTGACTCTGGTACAAGGAAACCTAGCAGTGTTAGAAAAATAGATACTTTAAATCTTAACCCTTAGAAAATTCTTCATGGGCTGGGGATTTAGCTCAGTGGCATAAGTGCCTGCCTGGCAAGCGTGAGGTCGTGAGTTTAATCCCTGGTACCAAAAAAAAAAAAAAAGAAAGAAAAAGAAAATTCTTCATATTTCCCTGAAACATATGTGCGATTTCCTTGGATGAAAAATGTTTATCATAATATCAATGTGGCGTGATTTTTTTAAAGGTCTTTAAAAATCAGTGGTTCTTTATCCTTTCCCTAACTCATGAATGCTCTTCAAATCTGTGACCTTCTTCAGAGAAATGGTCAGCTTATATACATATAGGCTGAGTGTATTTCCAGGATCACTTTCTCAGTCACTGGAAACAAATCTATATATAGTAGAACCCCTCTATTAATAGTAGAAGAACCCCTCTGTTAATAACGCTGCTTACTCAGAACGGCAGACACTGAAGAACTGTGTGACATTGCCCTACATATGCAGTGTTTCATTTTGTTTTTTGCTACTTGAGGACATTGCCACATAAATTTTTGGAGCTCTAGGTTTAGCTATGGTGTCTTGCATGGAGGCCAAGTTTGGGCAAAATATGCAATATTCTGAATACTCACATGAACAATTAAGCGTGTTCTAGTTTAGACAGTTGTCAATGATTAGCAATTTCAGTGTTTTGTCTTAAGATATTTTAATAGTCTGTATGAAAGTGAAACAGGCTGAGATATCCTTTGAAGTTTAGCAGCTAGTGGAAACTGGTTTTGCGTGGCTGCTTGCCTATGATGGTTTGCTAGTCTGTGGGCTTCTGAGATGCTTTATCTGTGTTAACTCCTATAAAACATAATGGACCTAGTTATCCTGCTTATTCTTCCCTAGATTATCTATGTGGTTTAGATAACTAGAACATCAGTTAGCTGCATACAGATTTGTCTGTAGGTCACAAGAGGATAAGGCTGTTTATATCCTTAAGACACAGAAATATTCTGTGTCTTAGTTACTTTTCTCTCATTGCTGAGACAAAATACCTGACACCCAGAATTAAGGAAGCAAAAGTTTATTTAGCTAACAGTTTGTGGAGATTTCAGTCTAAAAATTAGCTGACTCCAAGGCAGGGTGTGATGGCAGAGGAAGACAGCAAGAGCAACAAGAAAAGAAAGGGGGAGGACAAGCTTCTTTTCCTCACTTATATTGTAAGCAGGCTGCATACCCTGGGGCAGATGTAGCACTTACATCATCTCCCTGCCCTCCTCTGGAACAGGCTTAGGATGTTTACAAAGTGAGGGCCCTGGTACCCTGCTGAGTCACTTAGTTAAACTTCTAAACTTCTCAGGTTGACACAATGACTCAACCATTACAACAAAGAAGAAGGCGTGTCCTCCACACCCCAGAATGTAGAACTGCTGAATTACTCAGTTAAGCTTCTAAACTTCTCAAGATTTACATTCTGCCATCTTTCTGGCTTCTGTAAAATATTACATTTTGTAGCAAAAGTGATTTTTCCTGCCCAAAAATTAAAGGTTCCCCTAAAAGACTCTCTACCATGCAGCAGTAGTGTGCTCTGGTCTGGTATGGTCTATCATTTGGCCCTCTCTACCTCTCTCTACCTGTCGCCTCCCATGCCCAGAACAACTTCTTGATTCTTCTCTTACAGCCTCCAGGGATACCACATTGAGTTGTTTCTGTCCCTGAACATGCACAACTTGGAGTAACTTGGACTGAGACCCATCCTGTTGACATAGCTTAATTTCTTTGTAGATGGATTCCTTTGATCTCCTGAGTGATGAAGGAATGTGTGAATGGAATTCTAATACTTTGGATGTGGTCACATTGTGCTATCTTTGTCTTACAATTTTTAAAATGAGACTATGACTTCTCTCTGCTACCACATGTGTTCCAGGGAGAGAATCAAGATGCACAGGTCAATTTTATTTCCCTCCTGCCCCAGTGCATTGAGTGAGAGATAAAATGAATTAGTGGTTGCTTCAATGTATTCTTCAGTGAAAGATCATTACTAAATAGTGTTGGGTAGAGGTAACAGGAAGAAATCTTTTTAGAAAACTATGGTGAAGTGGAGTCTACCATTCCTCTGCTATACTTGTGTCCAAGGTATTGGGTGAGGGAAAACAAAGCAGGAACCACATTGAGCACAAGTAGTCTTTGTCCTGAGGAAAAAATACCTCTCTTGGCAGCCATATTCCTGGCTAGAAGTTGCCAAGGCTTTCTGTTGGCTGCCATGGGCAACATTCCAGCCCAGTTTCTGAAGTACTGTTCTGTTATATAATGATGAAATTATAAATAAATTGGGTATTGTTCCAGTAAAGTGAGATCTATATATAAAAACTGTATCATGTGCATTCCACAAACAAATGTCCCAAACTGTTGGTCCATGTGAAATTTGATTACTGTCATATTTGGAATAATTACAGAAAAGATGGTGATATAAGAACTCAAGCATGAGACACAAAAATGTCTACTGTACTACATACAGACTATTGTGCCACTCAATTTGCTTTTGTAACATGAACTCTAGCTAAAGAAAAATTGTTATAAGACTTTATGACTGTTGGAAAGAGAGGTTTTTTTTCTTAAACTCTATTTCTTTTTTTGTTTGTTTGTTTGTTTTTTGTGCTGGAGATTGAACTCATGACCTCGCACTTGCCAGGAAGGCGCTTATGCCACTGAGATAAATCCCCAGCCTAAACTCTATTTCTTAAACCATATTCTTACTAAATATGCTGAATTTGCTATTGCATACCACTGAATAGCAGTATGCAATAGCAACATTTTTCGGTAGGTTTTGACCATAAATATATTATCATATAATTAAAATGTGTTAAAAATATGGTGCCAGTTGGCTTTTCAGTTATATTTAGTGAATTAAGTAATACATAAGGAAATATTCATAATAGTAAGACAGAAACTCTTGTACTCAAGGCCGTCATTAAAACATTGAACACTGGTGATAGCTTTGAAGGCTCCCCCCACTGTCCTTCGTGTCCTTCTCTACGCCATCCTCCTTTATTAAAAGTTATAGTTGTATTGAACTTGGCATTTCCGACTCCTTCCTGTACACTATATTTTGTCTTACTACTTATGTGTTTTTAAGCCATTGTTTAAGTAGAAGAATATTAAGGTATTTCTCTTGGTCACTTTTCTCACTCCTGGGACAAAGTACCTAACACCCTCAACTTAAAAAATTAGCAGTTTATTTTCACTCATGTTTTTTAGTCCATAGTTTGCCACTCCAAGGCAGGAAGTCATGTTGGAAGGCAGAGGCACCAGAAGTGGAGGAGCCAGGGAGGAGATAAACCCTTCCAGATCACCCCTCTGGCATCTCCCTCTTCCAACCAGGCTCTGCCTCCTAACAACACCTCAAAAGCCCCACCTATGAAAACATGAGGCTCTTGGGGACCATCTAGTTATAAACCGTGACAGTCCTCTTTTATGATTTGCTTTTTGTATTCAACATTGTATGTAATGTATCCTCATTGATTTGTCAGAGTGAGTAATTTATTTACCTTTATCAAAATGTAATAATATAGTATAAAACATTCTAAAATGGATCTGTTCTCCTGCCAGTGTACATTTAAGTCATTACTCACATTTGTGCTCTGAATTCATTTGCACATGTGTATATGTGCAAGAATTTCTCTGAAGTCTTTATAACTAGTATTTGGGTGATAAAGGATGTGTATTTTACTTTGACTAGGTAATGGCAGTTGGTTTTTAAAGTGATCATCAAAATTTACCATCATAATGAGAGGGGTCTTTTGTTCTAAATTCTTTTCATTGTTTTGTTTTTTTGTTTTGTTTTTGAGAGACGGTCTCACTATGTAGTTCAGGCTGGCCTTGAGCTCACTATGTAGCCCAGTCTGTCTTCAAACTCATAGGGATCTTCCTGGCTCACCTCCCAAGTGCTGGGATTACAGGTATACACCACCAATCCTGGCTCCATGGTCTCTTAAAACATATCAGTATCAATATAGCAAGTTTAAAATTTATCAATATAGCAAGTTTAAAATTTAAATCTTACCCTGCTTTTATTTGCATTTCTATGATTACTTATGATACTGGCTATTTGTGTGTGTGTATATGTGTGTATGTATGTGTGTATGTATATATATATATATTTTTTTTAACTTTTGTTTTAGTCTCCTATGAAATGGCTGTGCATGGTTTTGGACTAATTTTCAGTGCAGTTGTCTTTTTCTATGACTTTATAGGAAGATTGTATATACTATCTCATTATTTTTGTTGTTTGTATTGCTGAAAGGCTTTGTTTTGCAGACTATCCTAAGTTCATAAAGAATTCTTTTTTCTAATAGTTTTATAATTTTGTCTTCTGTATTTAGTTCCTTACTCTTTTTAAAATTTTGAAGTTTTTATATATCAGAATGACATAGGGATCTAATTTCACATTTACCTACTTATTCCAGAACTTTGGTTTGTTTGTTTGTTTGTTTTTGTACTGAAGATTGAACTCAGAACCTTGTGCTTGCCAGGCAGGTGCTTATGCCACTGAGCTAAATCCTTAACCCAGAACTTTTTTTTCAATAGGTTGTTCTCTCTTCCAAATCTGAAATATCTCTTAAGTCATAAAGCACTTTCCTACCTATGATTACTTTCTGGGCTTCTTTTCCAATGTGAATGATGTATCATATTAATTGCCATATTTTTAAAATAAATACTGGTATGATTTGGACATGTCATCCCACAGTGTTCTTCAGGACAGAATTGACAGTTCTTGGACCTTTCTCTTCCACTTAAATTTTATGTCTCATTCATGAAGTCAACAGAAAAAAGAAAAGAATATAAACATAATCTGGTGAGATTTTGTTTGGCATTGCATTTAAGTTTGTAAATCAACATGGAGGAAATGTTCAGTATAATATTGAGTCATTTTATCAATGAATATAAAATATTCGTTAATTTAGTTCTTGAATGTCTTATAATTTTTCTCATAACATTGTAGCTCATTTACAGAGCATTTGCATGGTATGTGCAAGAACCTAGGTTCCATCCCCAGCACCACATAGGGAAAAAAGTCATGTGCATACTTTTTAACTTTGTTCTTAGGAATCTTAGTTTTTCATTTGTTTTACCTTTTCTTTTTAAAATCTTTTCTTTTTAAAGTTCATAGTTTTTCTTTGCTAATGTATGGAAATACAGTTGATTTTTGTCTCAAAATCATTATATTCCTCAACCTTTCTAAATTTATTAAATGCTTAAAATCTTTCCAGAGATTCTTGACTTTTGTGTCAAACATAGATAGGGCAGTCAAAACATGAATAATCAAAATCCAATATTTTTTTACTAGTACATGTTTTTAGTACAGTATGCTTTATGTCATCATAGGGGAGTTTGTACACATACATAACACATCTCAGTTCTTTCTATATAAATGTTCAATTTTATCTCAACTTATAGCACTGATTAGTCTCCATTGCAGTGTTGCTTATGCATGATAATGGGCATTCTTTTTTTTAATTTTTATTTTATTTTATTTAAAGAGAAGAAAGAAAAAAAACAGAATAAAGGGTAGCAGCAATACAGTATTCCAAGGAAAAAAGGAAAAGAACAACAACAAAAAAAAAACCTAAGAGATTATTACTTGACAAATTACATACTGACTTCTTGGAAATAGTTGTTCAAATTATAAAGTTAAACCATGTAAAGTAGACATTCAAACAGTGAGTCTGTTAACAGTTCTGTTCCACGATCTGATATAAACAGCAATATGGCCATCCATCTTACACTCAAATATACATTCAATTATATCAAAAGGGTAAAATTAAACACAACAAAACAGAACAAAGCGGATCACAAGAAAGCAATGTAAGAGACATAAATTTCAAAACTAGACAATCGGAGATATTCACTCTCTATCGAATTGACTCTTGTTTTCTTCCAAATAGTTGTCCATATTATCACATACAGAGAATTCACATGAAACAATATAGTATGGAATTGATCTGAGCAGGACGAGAAGGGAGTTTCAGGTCTTCAAGACCAGAAAATAGGGAAGCTGAGGATAGCTGTCATAGTGTCTCTCATTCTCCTCAAAACAGCTGTCCATACCTTCATGTGTGTTGAACTTAAACAAAACAAAACAAGTTAAAATCACTTTGAACAAAGAATGATAATTTTGCTGGATTACACATCATGACCTTATGGAATCAGCACTGGGTACTGTAGTGTCTCTTTTTCTTCAAAGTAGTTGTTCATTTCAACATGTGTTATATAGTTGGTTCTTATAAACTGTTTATAAGCTCTACACATGCATGAGTCTCTACTTGTATATCTATCATTTCTGTATTAGAGGTAAAAACAAAACAAAGCAAGATAAAACAATTCCTAGAAAAGCATGAAGCGAAAAAGTCATATATAACCGCAATACAAGGTGATCTACAATGGTTACCATGATGTCTCAGCAGTATATAACAACATTAATAAAAACAAAGCATTAGAGACATTATAAGACTTCAAAAGCAAGTAATAATCAAACCAGAGTGGGTATCTTAGTGTATCTTGTCATTTTCAGTGTAGTTGCCTATACTCTTAGACTTGATGCTATCAATCATAACAGATTTAAATAAAGTCAGTCAATACAAAGTAGCAATCTAACAATCCAGATTCAAATAAGATCAGTCATAATAAGACAGTATAAGTTATAAAGGGCTTCAGATTAAGCTGATAGGAAATTAGGGGTGATTACCATAATATGTCCTCTTATTTTTGGGATAGCTGACCATGTCAAGTGTAGCGTAAGTAGACAAACTGGAATAGCACGTAATCCATCCAAGCAGAGTGATGAGAATAATCTAAGTTTTAAGTCTTGTTACCCAATTAACAATATCCTCTGCCTTCCTTTTTTAGACAATTCCTCCCCTTTCACTCCCATAGGGTGCACTGCTTGTTTTGGGTCCCACTGCCTCCCTATATAGAGCATCTCAATGGACCCTATCTCCTGATCTACTCTGCCTGTCTTTCTCTCTGTTACTATTTCAAGGCCATCTATACTAGAGATTACAGCCAATCTTCTCTGCCTTATTTCTGCTATTCTGTTTTTCTGCCATTGGTTGTTTATTTTTCTGTTCCACTCCACTGTCTGCCCAGTTCACTGAGGCCTCTCTGCCACTGTTCCTGAAATGCTCCTATTCTTTTTCTCTCTCTCTAAAATGTCCTTCAGTATTTTTTGTAGAGTTGGATTGGTGGTCACAAATTCTCTCAGTTCCTCTTTGTCATGGAAGCATCTTGCTTCTCCATTAATTTCTAGAGAGAGTTTTGCAGGGTACATCAATCTGGGCTGGAGGTTGTTCTCCTTCAGGGCTTGAATTACTTCACTCCAAGCTCTTCTTGACCTGATGGTCTGTGTCGAAAAGTCTGCCGTGATTTTGATGGGTTTTCCTCTATAGGTGATCTGTTTCTTTTCTCCGATGGCTTTTAATATTCTGTTCTTATATTGAATTTCTGGGATCTCGATTATTATGTGTGTAGGTGTAGCTCTGTTTGGGTTGTAGGTTGCTGGAGTTCTGTATGCTTCATACCTCTGCATGTCATTTCCTTTTTCTATGCTTGGGAAATTTTCCTTAATAATTTCTGTGAATAGCCTTTGCAATTCCTCTGTTTTGACTCCTGCTTCTTCATTCACATGCTTTATTCTTAAGTTATAGATCCTCTTGTCATCTTCCAGTCTTTGTATCTTTACTGCCTGCTCCCTTGTTATTTTTAAGAGATCTTCCCTTTCATGATCACACACTGCAAACCTGTGTTCAATTTTTGATAGTCTATCTTTAGTTTCTTTCAAGCAGTTTTGCCAGCTTTCTATGGAGTCTTTAGTTTCCTGATAATCTCTTTGAATCTGCTTCACGAATTCTAGGGTTTTTTTGTTTTCTTCATTAAATGTTTCTCTCCTTTTGTGTTCCTCCATTCTTCTGTCTGTGTCTTCTTGAGAGGTGCCCAGCCTTTCTTTTATTAATCTACTTATCTCTTGTTTAATTTGAATTAATATTTCAGTTTTGATCCCGCTTATGAGGTCCTGAAGATATTTCTTTATGTCCGCTAACGCTGTATTTGATGTTGCATGTTTGCTGCCCTCAATCTCTTTTGTATTTACCTCTCCTGGATCAATGTTCTCAGAGTTGGGGGCTGGAGGTCTTTTCTTATTTCTCCCTTTC
>PVJX010010791.1:0-55744 GCA_004027295.1 Dolichotis patagonum | reverse complement strand
AAATATCTAAGATTGTGTAACTTACAATGAACAGAAATTTATTTGTTCATAGCTTTGGAGGCTGGTATGTCCAGTATCAAGATGTTGGTAAGTCTGGCAGTTCTGATCCCAAGACAGCGCCTTAAATACCCCAGAACTTTGTAGGGGAAATGAAAATCTTTTTAATTATAGAGCTGGGTCATTTGTATATCCACGACTAAATAATATGGTCATGGGGGAGAAAATGTACTTTTATATTTTTAGCAAAAATTGAGATAACAGGTTTAAATGTGAAGAGTAAAAACATAAAGCATCTATAAGGAATTATTCTCATAGGCTTGAAGCAAGCACAGCCTTATATGACAAGCACTGATTATGAAAGACTTAAAACTTGTATTAATCAAGACTATTAAAAATGAAAAGGCAACTGGGAGACGCTATCTGCAATAAGTGCAGCTGACAATGACTCATATCTAGACCATGAAAGAACATTTAAACTAGTAAGACAACTTTTTAAAATGGTTGTGTTTGGCTGGGGATTCAGCTCAGCGGCGTAAGTGCCTGCCTGGCAAGTGCGAGGTGGTGAGTTTGATCCTTTCTATAAAAAAAAAAAAAAAAAAAAAAACGTGTTTAGACTGCTTTTCACTTAACGTGTCGTAGAGTCTGCTGGGAACTCTTGGAAGTACCTTAAAAGTATGTTCAAGAGATCCCCGTAAAGTGTTCTTCGTTACTGTTTGGGCTCCTTCTTTCATCTTATCACTTCGAATTGGTTCAAACATCTTGGGGGTATTAACATTTTTGAACCCTAAACTAGTATGGAGTTTGGATGTAGTAACACAATCTAGTTCAGACTTGTCTACATCCACTGAACCTCATTCTCTCCATCTCCCCATTCTACCCCGTCTTAGGGCACTTGCTTGCTGGAAGACTCCTGGTTGGATCAGCTAGGGTCAAAGGGCAGTGTTGGCAAAGTCTGACTGAATAAACTGAAAAACAGCACTGGGAAAGTTTTAGGCTACGCTCCTTCCCTCTGTGTCTTTGGATAGAAGTTTTTCCTCTTGTTCTGCGAAGCCGACTACAAAGAAAGCTTACGATGGAAAATGGACCAAACATTAATAAGGCACAAGCCTGCCCGAACCACAAACATTACTTTCTGGTTTTGGCTAGGGTAAAACATTCCCCGAGAGTCGCAGCCGTTTAGGATTTCCAATCGCGGGAATCTATGCGCCATCCGGGACTCTGCTCCCGGAAAAGCCCACGCAGCTACGAATGACGTTGCCGTCACGAAAGGCGTGGCTTCCTGCGGCAGCCATGATAAAACCCAGCGAAAAGGGACCTCTGTGTGGCCTAGCAGCAGCCTTGTATACGTCCGTAACCACCACACGTTCCTGGGGGGATAAAAACCTTACCTAAGTGGTTCTGAGACACTACCCCTCCAGGATATATTAGAGTGCGTGCGAGGGGCGCGCCGAGGAAGAGACGGGATGTACAAATCGCCGGCCTCCGCAACCGCGGCTGGGGGCGGGACCCGAGGCTAAAGTCCTCCGCCTTCCCAGCAGGCTGCGCGGTGGCTGGTGGGCTCTCCTCCCCCAGTGGCACGCTGCGCGCCGGCTCGTTGGCTGTTTAGGACGGAAGCTCGTTCGGTGTTTCTCCAGAAGTTTCCCCCTTGGGCGGCGGCGGAGCTGGTAACCGCGGTGGCAGTGTTTCGGGCCGCCGCAACAGTAATTTAGGCATGGCGGCGGCTGCAGCGGGACCTGCAACAGCCCAACGGTGCGTGTTTCCCCTTTCCTTTGCTGTTCATTTTGACCTTCTTACTTTAATGAGCCTGCTGAACTCGTTGTTTTCCTGGCAGGTTTTTCCAGAGCTTCTCAGATAATCTGATCGATGAGGACCCCCAGGCGGCGTTAGCGGTGAGAAAGCCCATTTATACCTTCACTGTCATAGGGGAGCCGAACTGAGTTGGGTTCTGGTTGAAAGTGCTTGTTCCCACCATTTCTTTCGTGGAACCGAAGCTGCTGTGTTTAGTGTCTCAGCCCCAATATTGATATGCATGCTCTTCTTTCTGTGCTTTACAGTAACCCTTTTGCCTCAGATCCTTGTTACTTTTACTGTTTCACCTCTCAGGCCCCTGCATCTCCACAGCTACTGAGAAAACCTACCTCATGTTTTTTCTTGGAAGCATAGTTGGATTCCAGCCTTAGTCTGGAAGACTTTAAAAATGAAAAAACAAAAATGAAAATTAGGCTTAGTGATACTAGTTCACTTTTTCATTTATTTTTGCCCTTTTTAAATACTAGGCACAATCTACTAGAACGAAAAACTTAGTGTGTACTCAGAGACTTTCTGGATGTCCTATCACTTAATTAGTTTATTAGTCAAAAACATTTTTTGGAATTGTATGCAAGGTGTGCCTTGCTACCGGTTAAAGTCATTGATACACTTAATAAACTTAAAAAGCATTTTGTATTTTTGTGCTTGAGACAGAGACTAAAGCTGTGAAGGAATATAAAAACTAAAATACAGTCCAAGCTATACAGATACTGTAGATGGTGTTATGAATTTCAGAATTTAGCCAGGAGCATCTTGCAGAAAAGTGTTTGTTATGGTCTAACATACCGTAACTCTGCTGTCCTGTTATGATCTAACGTGAGTAAGGCTAACAATTTAAGGCAACAAGGCGTTTTTTCTAGGTATGACAGAAGAAACTTGCATCACTTTTCTTTTTTTCTTTTTCTTTTTTTTTTTCCTGGTGCTGGGGATTGAACTCACGACCTCGCGTTTGCCAAGCAGGCGCTTACGCCGCTGAGCTAAACCCCTGGCCCTTGCACCACTTTTCTTGAGGGAGTGTTGATTGGGATGGAGACCTGAAAGAATGAGAGCACTACATTGGAAGCTTTGGATAAAGAGCAGTGGAGGCAGTAAAAAGAACCAGGACAAAGATCCTGAGGTTGGAATGAAGTTGTAGTAGGAGCTGCAAAAAGGATCTTCTGATTAGAGTGGCTTGAAAGTAGAGGGGAAGTAAGGTTGAACAGAAAACCAGAGGCTCAAATAAAGTGGTCAGGGTTTCTGGGTTCAGTACCGGAATAATGTAGAGGAATCTTTGACAGTTCCTCTTCACAGTTCTTAGCCAGACAGCTATTAATTTTGTTTGGCTTGGTTTTGGGTTTTTGTTGTTGTTTGTTTTTTGAGACAAGGTCTCTCTATGTAGGTTAGACTGGCTTTGAATTCTCTGGGTAACCCAATCTAGCCTCCCAACTCACCGATCTTCCTGGCTTAATTTTTTTCTTTTTGTTTTGTTTTAAAAACAAAACAAAAGGTAGAAATGATACAGAATTTTTAAACAGGAAATTAACACTAGTTAATATATTGCATATCATTATCTTAGATGAAGTTGTTCAGGTTACAAGATTTGGCATGAAAAAAACGATCAAACAATGAAAGCACAAACTGTTCTTTTTGATGACCTTACAGAGATTATTGTATAGTTATCTATCTTGTGTGTGTATACATATATATACACATATATGTATGTGTGTATATATACACATATATGTATGTATATATACACACATACATACATATATGTGTGCATATACACACATACATATATATACACACACACATATACATATATATGTATACCCACATACATGTAGTCTTTTCCTTTCTTCCTTTTCTCTTTTCTCTATCCCAGTTCTTTCCTTTTGAGCACTTTCTTTCTCTTTCATTTTCACAGTATCGACTATACATTTTAGACCTTATTACTCTTTCAAGGTTTTTTTTTTTTAATATGAGGGAGAAAATATGATATTTACAAATGTGAGTTTGATTTATTTCAGTTATGAGTACGGTTTCAAGTTGCTTCCATTTACTTATAAAAGCCTCAAGTTTATTCTTTATAGCTGAGTAATACTCTGTTGTATAAAAATATAACTTTTTTTTTATCCATTCTGCAGTTCTGCAGTTGATAGGCATTTGGGTTGTTTCCAAGATTTAGCCATTACAAACTGTGCTGCTGTAAATATGGGTACACATATATCACTGTGGCATGATGTTTTCAATTTTTCTGGGAAAATACCCAGAAGGGGAATAGCTGGATTGAATGGGACCTCTAATCCTAGTAGGTTGAGGAATCTTCACCCTGATTTCCACAGTGGTTGTACCAGTCTGCACTCCCACCAACAGTGGAGCAGTGTTCCTTTTTCCCCACAGCCCTGCCAACATTTGTTATTAGTTGATTTCTTGATGGCATGGCTTAACTTTCTTAAGGTACATTCTTTATGGGCCTGTTAGACCCATTGATTTTTTTTGGAAATGCAGTTTAAGACAGTTTACTTTTGAATTACTTTAAAAGTTTTTATTATGGTATGACACGTAAACACACATTTTAAGACAAACTTTGATGACTCTTTACATGTGTACGTCGCCTAGTCAAGATATAGAATATCTCCATCCATAAGGTTCCAGTTGACTCCAGTTGATGTCTGTCACCATTGGTTAGTTTTGCTTCTTGTTGTACTTAATACAGAAAAGTAAAGTTGGTGCTTTGTTTTGTGTATATATTGTAGTTTTGCCTTAATCATTATATGGATATGCACCCATATTGTGTGAAGTAGTAGTACTTCATTGTGTATTATTTTGTTGTATATAGCACCATTTTTTTTAAGCAATGGACATTTGGATTTTTTCTCATTATTAATAAGTATGAATAAAGCCAGTGTGAATTCTCGTGTACATATATTTTGGTGGACAGCACGTTCCCTTTTTTTTTCTTTTTTTTTGATTATGTATTGCTTCAAATAAACTTGCATAGAGTAGGCATGTAGTCTTGGTTCTTAGTTTGTGGCTTTTGGACGAGCAGGATCAGTGTCACCATGCAGATTCTTACTGAAAGTTCTTACAATTCATGTAGTCTGGCACTTATTCTTTTTACAGTATACAGAAGAAAACCGAGGACACAAAGAAACTGAAAAGATCTGTCACAGTGTGATGTGGCCATTTAGAGGCAAAATGGGGGCCTCAGAACACAACCCTCTTTTTAGTCTAGTGCTGTAGAGTAGTGGTTCTCAAAATTGTGGTCACAGTTAGAAATTTGTGTTCTCTGTGCCCTTCATAGACCTGTAATCAGAAACTGATGGTAGAGGTTGATCTAACTAACAAGACGCAAACCAACTAGAATGTTTTCTCTAAACCTTGAGATGAACAATTGCTAATGATAAGTAACTGGAACTCTAATAAGGTGGGTCAAGGTTTTCCTAATGACTACTTTAATAGTAGCCATTTTGGAATTCAGGTCACTTGATGGAACATTAGTTAAAATGTATTTTATTGCTGGGGAGATAGCTCAGCAGCACAGTGCCTGCCTGGTAAGTGCAGGGCCCTGAGTTTGATTCCTGGTTACCCCCCAAATGCATTTTATTTTATATAAGACAATCCAATTAGGAATGGGGGAAGATGACCGTGGACACATTCACATTTTTCATTCACCAAATTGTTCATTAGTATTGACTACTGTCTTAGATACCAGGAATATTAAGATGAAAAGACTATACTGGGTAAGAGTGAAATGACTTTGAATGTTCTAAAGTGGTAGTGTAACTATAGTTGATAGTAATTAATTGTCTGTTTCAGAATAGCTGTTAGAGAAGATTTTGAATTTTCCCAACAATGAAATGATGTATCTTTAAGGTAGATACGCCAGTACCTTTGATCTGATCATTTCACATTATATAATGCACATTTATTGAAATGTTACAGTACACTTCATAAATATGTACAATTACTGTCTCAGTTAAGATATATTTAGACACAAAATCTTTTAAAGAGGAGATTGCATTTCAACAAGGAGAGGAAAAAGTAGATTTTGAGAGTCTTGAGACCCAATATGCATAGTGGTTAATGACTTACCCAGAGGCTTTGAGGTCCAGATTTCATCACAGTAGAACAAATTTTCCATTTGTGAAATGGAAATAAGACCTACTCGAAAGAGTTATTATGAAGATAAATAAGATACTCTCTATTATGTGCTTAGTGCATGCCTGAGATAGGGTAAGGGCTCCATCCATAATGGTTCTCTTTGGGGACATGTTCAGTATTGTTAAAACGTAGAATGTAGAGGCAAGTACTAGGAAATAAAGGCGACGCAGTAGAGAGCTCAGACCCTAAATAACAATAAATTCCCACAAAGGGTTTTTAGTTTTATCATAATTATGCACATCTCTGAAGAATTTGAAGGGAATGGCATTACCTGAATTACAATGCCTGCTCTAAACGCAGAGTAAATAGATCGGAGGTGACATGAGGGACAGCAAATAACAGGAAGGTAGGAGTACGGACCAGGTAAAGGGTGAATGTTGGAATTTAGATCAGTGATTGAGGGTCTTGAAGGGAATTATTTTATGTAAAATGCACTAGACTTTCTGGTAGTTCTAAGGTGCAGGATGATGCCTGGGTTACTGGCCTGAAGAATGCAGCAGAAGTTGGTACCACTCATTATGCAGGACTTAGATCTCGTTCACAGTGGGCAACAGATTTGAAGAGGTGGCTTTAAAGTTTGAATATTATGTGTGGATTATCTCACAGGCATTTCCAGTAACCTCTGTAGAGAACTGACTATATGGGTATCTTGCTTAAGAGTACTGGCTACATTCAAGAAACTTGGATAGGAAGTTCTGGACGCTTAAGAAAGAGGTCAAAGAATCTAAGAAGTGAAGTCTAAATAAATAGCATTAGGGAAATGTTAGTTGTAAAAGACCAGCAGAATAGTAGACTGAAAGCTGTGATCAGTATTGTCACAGGCCATAGAATGATCAAGTCAGGATTTGATAAAGGAGTTGCTAGTGATTTTGAGATGATTAAGACTATGAAGGCAAAGGCTATCAAGGAAAAGTAGAAAATACGGAAAAGACAGAAAAGTTTTTAAAGAGAAAGATCAGTAATTTTCATTGTATGTTTATGAGATGCCATCTAGGCTACCCTAAGACCCTGAAGTTATTTTTAATTTCTCTTACCCCATATATTCAGTTCATTACCAGGTCCTAGTAATTCTAATGCATCTTGTCTTTTCATGACATTTATGGCTATTATCCACTTCTAGCTTAGCATTAATGTATTTGTTTCCTAGTAGAAATTCCCCCCATTCTTGCTTTGTTGTAAGTTACTCATCATACAGCAACCAGAGTGACATTTTTAGTGTCATTGCACTGTGTTACCCTCCTAATAGTGAATCTTCTGTGGCCTTTGTCACATCAAAGGTCCAAATTCCTTACAATGGCCTGCAGAGTAGTCAGTGTGAGGCAGGCAACTTGTAGCTTTTTTACTCTGTTGGTTAGGGCTACACTGACTTTTTTTCTGTTGCCTGAATGTGTTAAGCTCAATTCTGGTGTCTTGGAGTTGCTGTGTTTTTTTTTTGTTTTTTTTTTTATTCTCAAAATGTGTTCTTCACCTATCTTATGTTCCTTGGAGATGCTTATTCCTTCAGATTCCAGCTGAAAGGACATCTCAGAGGAGACAACTTTCTATGTAAGTCTATAT
Organism: Dolichotis patagonum; assembly: GCA_004027295.1. Lineage (NCBI taxonomy): Eukaryota > Metazoa > Chordata > Mammalia > Rodentia > Caviidae > Dolichotis > Dolichotis patagonum. The sequence goes on along the minus strand of PVJX010010791.1, from coordinate 48,232 downwards.
TAGCCCTGATTGTAAGCTTTATGACAACATCAGCTTTTGTATTACTAAGTATAGTGTTCTTAGTTACTTAGTTCTTAGTATAGTGCTTGGTATATAATAGGTACTCATGCGTTAAATGATTCCTATCATTTTTCTGGCAGCTATGATGTGTACTGTTTGCATTTTATTAATCAGGAAGCTGAGGCTACATTGGTTAGCTTGCTCAAAGCAGTACCCTTTGGAAGTGGCAAGTGTTTGGTTTCAAGGGATCACATTCATCTGCTGGAGGAGAGGAGGATTGGGATATAAACAGTTTGGGAGCTGACTTTGAAATAGCTGACCAGAGATAACAAGGCACAACAGAGATTGGTAGTTGTATAATGAATGTTTCCATTTTTACGTGCTTTATGTGGGGTTTCTTCCCTCCAGTGGTGGTAACTAGCTTAAAATAGAGTGATTGCTGTTCTTGCCTAATTGGAAATTAGCTGAGTAACTGGAAGAAAATGGAAAGGAGAATCAGATTAAGAGATAATTTAGAGATAAAGCTTCCCAGAATGAGCAGTGCTTTTACTTCTAACTTCAAAAGTTTTGCTGTTGAGTGCCTTCTCCCATCCCCTCTCTTTGGTACTGGGGATGGAACCTAGGGCACTGTAGAACTGAGTGGTAACCCCATCCTTTTTTGAGACCGGGTCTTGCTAAATTGTCCAGGCTGTCCTTGAACTTGTGATCCTCTTACCTTAGTCTCACTGTTCCTGGGATTACTGGCATGTGCTGTGGTGCCTGGCTGTATGACGTTTTAAAAAAGCTTAAAACTAAATACTTGAAAATTTGCCAAGATCCAGTTCTTATTTTTATTTTTATTTTTATTTTTTGATGCTTGACATTAAACCTAGGGACTCATGAATGCTAACCAGGTTCTCTACCACTGAACTATACCATCAACTCCTAGTTCTTAATCTTAAAGCCTTAAAAACGATTTTTCTTTCCCTTTTTGTTTTGGTTTATCAGGGTAGTTATTTTACAATCATTAAATTTCATTGTTATTGTATAGTGATGCTTCGATTTATGAACTTAACCACTTACCCATCTAATTATTTAAATAAGGTTGACCAAAAATTGCGTATTTTTCATTCTTGTAACAGGAAATATAAAAATAATAATTTTGTCAAATTTATTGAATACAAGAATCAACTGGTTGAAAGACACCCACTTGAGTGATGCTCGGGATAATCAGTCTCATCATCGGGTTAATCAGTCTCATCACGCTGCCCAAATGATGCTGGAGTAAATTGTTAAGTGGTTCTTTTCATGATTCTGTTGCAGAATTTGAACTATTAGAATTAGGGAAAGAATTCAATTCATGAATCATGGTACCACTGTATTTTACAGTATACTGGGTATCTTTATTTTTGAGAACTGTGAATTGCTAACTTGTAGCAAAATTGCTAATTCTTTTGATTTTGTTGTTGATGTTGTTGTTGTTATTGTTTTTTGACAGTGCTGGGCATAGAACCTAGGGTTTTACACATGGTAGGCAACCATTGGACCACATTCCCAGCCTACATAATGAATTTTCTGCAAGTGTATCTTTGGACATATTTAAAGAGTGTTTAACGTATGCCAGTTACATAATGTTCCTTCAAAACACTTAAAATTAACAGCGTTTTGAGCCGTAATATGCTTTTTTTCCTTAAATGTAACTGGAAGTTTGGTTTAAAGGGTTTTTTTGAGTAGATGAGGAAGAAGTTATCTGTTCTTTCCAAAATTGTTGAATTTGGCCTAAGGTGTTGTTAACTTAAGAATATCAAAATATTAGAAAACATGAATATAGTTCTCAGGTAGAGAAACATAGAGTAAAAAAAATAAGTAAATAACTAGAAGGCAGTAGTGGTTTGTGGTTAAAACCTACTTTGGAGTCCGTCCTGGATGTGAATCCTGTCTTTGGTGCAGTCTTGTTCCTAATTAGGAGGAGGAAATGAAGTACCTGTGCACATCTAGGGAAAGAGCATTCTAGTCAGAGAGAAACACGTGCAGAGTTCTGAGGTGTTTGAGAAACTGCAGAGAGGCCATTTGGTTGGAAGGAGTGGCCAAGGAAAGAGCAGCAAGAGGTGAAAGTAGAGAAGTACAGAGATTCTGTCATTAAGGAATGCTTTGGGGTTTTGCTCAGTCAGTTGGAAAAGCATTAGAGAGTTTTGTGCAGACAAAAGACAATCTGATGAACAGATAAAAATGGTAAAAAGTGGTTTGGTTTTAGGTATATTTTAATTCCATACAACACATTGCTTTGTGAGGAACACATTACTAAGTTAAAGTCAAGTCAGTAATGTGTGTGTGACTATTGAAATAATTTTACTTTTTATGGAAATTACCATATTTCTAGTGTTTGGAGCAGTGGTAGAGAATGAAAGTATTCCTATTTGCCTGCATTTGCTCTTGGCTTTACTTACATTGTGCTCTCTTCTTGTGTCATTGTTTGAGCTACCAATTACATACTGTGACTGGTCAGGGTGTTAAAAAGCTTTATTCTACTGTGGACTTTTGATCAATTGATACTAGCTATCTATGAGATTCCATATGGACTCTGAATAGAATGCTGCATTCTGTTAGGGTATTCTGCCATTGATGGCTAATAGGAAAGGGCCAGGTAAACTTGGGTATTTGTTGATTCTTTTAACCTCCTTGGACTCTAGATTTAACTTCTAGAGATTATGTCTTGTTTTGGGTGTGCCTTATTTTTTGTTTTGCTTTTAAATGTTAAAAGCTGTACTTTTCTAAAAAGGTATCTCAAACTTTACATGATCTTTGAGTTTTCTCCAAATTTGTGAAATTGTGAACTGTCAGTGTATATACGAATTCAACTCAGAATAAATCACATGATAATAATGACCTTTTTTATTGAGTTCCTGCTATAGACCACAAACTGTTGTGTGTTCCTTGGGTGTGGGTAAGGAGAAGGGTAATGGGAGATACTGATCCTCCCACACAGAAAAGCTCCAAGCTTGTTTCTTTGTTGTCTTTTTTTACAAATAGCTTGAGATAATAGGTTATTTGATTAAACATCATTTTAATTAGATTCAAATGGCTTTAAAAACATCCACTGATACTCACGTTTGTATTTGTAGGAGCTGACTAAGGCTTTGGAACAGGAACCAGATGATGCACAGTATTATTGTCAAAGAGCATACTGTCACATTCTCCTTGGGAATTACTGTGGTAACTTTTCTTACAAAGTCTTTATAAGTTACTTCAAATTTTGCCCTAGACAAAGTGAAGTCAAATAAAACTGAGGTTATCTTTATTTTTAAACTGAAGTAGCAGTAGTATGACAGTTATGTTGAGTAATAGCCATTTAACAGTTCAGTATGTTTTCTTTTTCAGTGGGTAAAAAATTTACACAAATTTCATAATAATGCATTATATTAGCAAAAAATGTTTATTATTTTGTAGTGTGTTTAAATGAAATGCTCTTGTTTGTATTTTGAATTAAAGTGTATTTCTATATTGTGTAGCTTTAAAAAAACTTGATTGGGCAGGGAAGAATTTAGTACCTTGAGTCAAATTATATAAATATTAATAAGGAGAAGATATGAAATTTATGACACAAAGATTTATTGATAGAAGAACTTTTAAGAGAAAGTTAAATATGAAGTCATAAGGAAGGTATAGTACTTGAATTTTATTTTGGATTAGGTTTTTTTTGTATTTAAGACCATTTTGCCTTTCTACCAAATGAAGATCTTAAAAATATAAGACTGGTTTAAATGTGTAGGATTTGCTACTCTGTAAATACCTAAAGAAGCAATCTTTTTATATAGATGGTGTTGCTGATGCAAAAACTTCTCTCAAACTCAACCCCAGTAATATCACTGCTGTCATGAGAAAAGGGTATGTAAATAACTTTCTCATTGGGTTCTCATTGGGTTTGAGGGCTGGGGATTTAGCTCAGTGGCATAAGCGCCTGCCTTGCAAGCCCACAGTAGTGAGTTTTATGCCCGGTACTGATTTAAAAAAACAAAATTCATATAATTCCCATTGGGTTTGAACTACAAATAATTGATGTTAAATTTTTTTGAGTGAGTTATTTTTTTGTGTATGCCATACTTTTTGCATATGCTCAGCCAGTTGTGCTGCATACCTGTAATCCAGCACTCTAGGGAGGCTGAGGCAGGAAAATTGTTGCAAGTTCAAGAGCAGCCTGGACTGCAAAGTGAGCTCAGTGCTAACTTGACCTGCATAGTGGGACCCTGTTTCAAAAAGACAAAACAAAACAAAAACAATAAAAATTTTTGAAAGTGCAGTACTTGCCTGTACAGTTTCTAAGTGGTCCCATTTTAAGTATAAGGGTTAGTTCTGTTATTATGTTAACTGAAGTATGAGATGATCCTGTAGTTGATTTGTTTTAAGTTTTAAAGAGAATAAAACCAAACAGAATAAAGCAAGATAAAGCCAATCAAAACAGAACAATGAAAGCGATATAGGATTTCAAAATAGGATAATACTAAATCAACAGTTGCTGCCTAATGCCTCTTGTTGTCTTCAGTATTGCTTCCCATATTATCACACATAATAAAATCAAACAAAACAGAACAGAATGAAACGGATCAAAACAAAACATTGAATAAAACAAAACAATAAAATGGAGCAAAACAAAACAGTGAAAACAATATTGGATTTCAAAAACAAGACAGAAGAAAATTCGCTGTCATTACTATATTGTGTATTACTATCCTTTAAATAGATGCTCAGGCTATTATCTTTAGGCCTCAAAGTCAATCAAACAATAACAAGCATTAAGTTGCTTTCGTGCCTCAGTTGCTGTCAGCTCAGTCTGTTCCTCTGAATCAGCCAGTTGCCTCCTTGGTGGGGGGTGCTGGGCTCTTCTTGTCTTCCAGCCTGTGTGCTGGCTGGTGCATAGTAATGGCAAATTGGCTTCCTGTTTCTCCTCCTGGCCCTTGGCTGCTGCTGGCTTACAGGAAGGGTGCTTCTTGTTTCTCCTCCTGGCCCACAGCTGCCACTGGCTGATGTTTTAAAATAGTGGTGATTAAAAGAATTGCAAGTTACAGATGAAACAGGTAGATTACACATCCCTTTATTACCATTTTGAATTTATTATGTTTAACTGACTAGAAAACATCTGATTCTCCAACCTGGGTAGGCTACACTTCATGCTAGGAAAACTATATGTTTTATATAAATTTTTGAAACCCAGCTTGTTTATGTTGATATGTGTGATTTTATTTAAATAAGAAATTAATCCTTTTTCATAATTATACTTTGAAGTGAGCAAGTTTGTATAATTCAAAGAAATTTATTTCAAAGTGAGTTCCAAAATTGAATTGTAATGAGAGTTATACTAGATGTTAGTGTTTTGGAAAATCTGTCTCATTAACATATACTGAAAATAAACTCAGCAATAGAGAATATTAAGCTCTTTTTCATATGTGTGAATTTGTTTTAATATGTTCATGTAGGATATGTGAATACCATGAAAAAAACTATGCTGCTGCTCTAGAAACTTTTACAGAAGGACAGAAATTAGAGAGTAAGTATCAGAATTTTACTTTTAAAAAACTAGTCTTGCTATTTATCTTAAATAGAATAGCTGAATTTTGTTCATGTATTCTCAAGTTAATTGTGGAAACCTGCTGAACATGGCAATATACACCTATAATCCCAGCACTTGAGAAGCTGAAGCAGAAGGATCACTGCAAGTTTGAGGCCAGCCTGGACCACAGAGTGAGCTCAAGGCCAGCCTGAACTGCATAGCAAGATACCCTGTCTTAAAAAAACAAACAAAAACAAAAACGTGGAAACCTGCCATTTTTTTCCTTAGTGGTGTTTCATGTTGATTATAGAATTTGAATTCACTTAAAAATTGATGAATTTGGTCTTTCTTTAGTATTTAAATCATAGATAAACTGCTGCTAGAAGCCAAAAACGTCATATAAATACTCATTGTGCTCTTTCTGTTGGGTCTGGCTTTAGTTTTTCTAATGGAAGGTTGAATTTTCTGTTTTATTTACAAGTCTGTGTACTTTAAATTATTCAGATTGCTAAAATGGGAAATCTTGCTACAAAACCCATATTGTTAAGTGAAGTGCAAGTTTGAGTAAACTACAAAGGTACAGAAGAAACGTGGGGCTTTGAGTATTGTCTTATGAAAGAAATATATGAACATTATTAAAACCCAAGTTAGGGGTGTTTAGATACATAAACATAAATTATGAGAGCCAAAAATTTTTCAATCTACAAACTGCTAAGAAATCCAGGCTGTGAATTAGCACATAGAAAATTATAGACTACATAATCCTAATTGTACTTCTATTTTATTTCAGAGTATTACGACATTTCTATAAAGCAGTTGCTCCCTACCCTCTTTTGTACTGGGGCTTAAACATGCACCTACCATCGAGCCACATCTTGCTCACCTTTTTTAGTTATTTCGAGCCTGGTTGCCCAGGATAACCTCGAATTTGAAATCCTCCTGCCTTCACTTCCCAGTAACTGAGATTCCAGGAATGTGTCACAATGTCTAGTGAAAGCAGTATTTCTTAACTGGAAGCAGTTTTGCTTCCATGGGGATTTACTGTCAGTTTCTGAAAAGATTTTGATTGTCATGATTGGTGGTTGGAGGGATACGCTTTTCACATCTAGTGAGCAGAGACCAGGGAATGCTGGTAAACATCCTGTAGTGCACAGGATAGTACCCTACAACAAGAACAACAACAACAAACCCTAAACTGTATGTGATGGGTCAGGTCTGTAATCCCAGCACTGTGAGCCTGAGGTGAGAGAATCCCAAGTTCAAGCCCAGTCTGGGTAATTTAGCAAGACCCTAGTTTTTGGGCTGTTTAAAACAGCCCAAAAAGTATCTGGTCTGCCATATCAGTAGATCAGCAGTGCTAAAGTTGAGAGACCCTGCTCTAAAGCAGGGTTTGACCCAGCTATGCATGTAAAGGCTACATATTAGAAAGAGAAGAGGGATCCAGGCAATAGTGTTATTAAACTTCCTTATTCCAGTTTTGGTTCATGAATTATAAGACTTCTCAGCTAGCAAAAACCAGGGTTACTATTTAATGCCTTGATACATGTTTGAAAACCTATAAAGACACAAGTTCTTTTGTCATTTTAAGTCCTATACTGTTTCACTCAAATCTAGCATTTTTGTTTTTGTTTTTGTTTTTTCTTTTTTGAGACAGGGTTTCACCATGTAGTTCAGGCTGGCCTTGAGCTAACTATGTAGTCCAGGTCAGCCTCAAATTTACAGCGATCTTCCTGCTTCTGCCTGTCTCCCGATTGCTGGGATCACAGGTGTGCACTCAAGCCTAAAATTTTATATAATAGTTCCCCATTAAAATATAGTGTGTGTATTTAAAATTTTTATAGACATAATTTAATTTCTTTTGTAAATTAATAGATTAACAAATTTAAAGAACTACTGGGTTTTGTTTTTCAGATTAATCTTGGCTGCAGTTAGCTTGTATTAGTAAGCTTTTATTTAGAGTATTTTAATATTTTCCTTAACATTTTATTAGGTACTGTTACTATTTATATATTGTTTTGGGTCTTCAGAGGTAAATACTTTTATATGTGTTTACATTGCTATCTGTAAATATATAATTCATTATGTGTAAGCTCTTTGCTGCCATGTAACTTGGAGATGTGTTCAAACTTTACAGAATACGTATAAAAATGCTTCTTGGTATTGGTAGGAAAGGCATGGTAACAGAGTCCCTGAGAGAATAATAAACAGAATGGGTAGATGCATTGAAGAGCAAGCAGGGGCTGGGAGATGTCTCTTGTTTTCAATCCAGCTACCAGTTAATGCACCCTAACAGATGGTGTTTTGGGAGTCTGATTCAGGTCTGAGGTTGTTGTGAGAGGAAGTTCCTTTAAGAGCAAAGGAGTGGGAGGAAGTGTAGATTGTAAATATCTGAGAAACTAATGAAGTAGACTTCAGTTAAACCTAGTTTGATAGAGCAAATTTTTCAGGATAAACAAGTAAATGTTACCTCTATTGGTAGTGTTTATAGCTGTATTGTTAGGATTGCTATAAGGTAGTGGGGAACCTATGACACCCGTGCTGTAGTAGGCAGAACACGCTGTTGGTTTGTGAGCCACATGTATGAGTTGTTTTTCCTAAACTAAAGCCTTAGTATTTAGATTTAATTGCAGTGTTGGCACTTTGTGATAAGTAAGTGAGTTTTGGATTGCAGTTTGGGTACTTGGTGTTTAAATAGTTGACCATCCTGCTATAGGTACTATGAGGACAAGTGGGTTTATCTGTTTTATTCACTGCTGAATCTGCAGGACTTAGGATATACTAGGTATTCAGTAGTATTTATATGAGTATGTTATATTGTGCAGATAAGTGATGTTATAGTCAGTGTTTTCTTTCTAGGTGCAGATGATAATTTTAATGTCTGGATTAAAAGATGTCAGGAAGCACAGAATGGTGAGTGTGATATGTAAGTTTCAAGTAGTCTTTCAGTTTAACAAGAAAACAGTTGAAATTTTTTGTTTTAAACAAAATTTTTAGTATTTAAAATTTAAGTAATACAGGCCGGGGATTTAGTTCACCAGCAAAGTGCTTGCCTGGCAAGCACAAGGTCATGAATTTGATCCCCAGTACCAAAAAGAAAGAAAGAAAAAGAAAAATAATAATAATAATAATTTAAGCAATACATATTGCATGTGGATTTCCAAAAATACTGATTTTTATGGGCCAGAGATTTAGCTCAGTGGCACAAGCACCTGTCTGTCAAGTGTGAGGTCATGAGTTTGATCCCTGGCACAAAAAAACCCCTGATTTTTGTCTCATTTCTTCACTAAAAGAGAGATTTGGCTGGATTGCTTTATAGTAGTATCATGCTATTCTCATAAAGGTCTAAGGAGTCTAAAATACTCAAAGATGCAAAATTTAATTTCTTTTATTTGGAAAATACAGAGAATAGGCTTTATATTTCTGCCACAGAAATTACATTTGTGACTTTATCTGTCAGTGTATTATTAGCTGAAGTGTATTCTTTTTCATGTTTTATAGGATCAGAATCTGAGGCGGTAAGTTTAAAGTTTTCATTCTTCACATTTTTACCTGTTGTTACATTTCATGTATCAGATATATTAAGAGACAGGACTTGGGATGAGTTCTGCCTATTAAATTTTACTTAATACAGATTAACTTTTGGTGAAATATATTACAGAAGTGTATAGTCATGAAACCAAATGGACTGTTCTAATGAATTTAAGTTAGTTTTACAATGGTCAGGATGATTTTCTTTTTCTTTTTCTTTTTTTAACCAAAAAGTTACCCCAGTTATCTAGGTTGAATTGGAGGGCTTTTTATGGTAGGCTTAAGACAGTTAACACAAGACATACTGTAGGCGTAGTGCATTTTATCACTGCTCTGGTTTGGTATAGTTTTATCTTAATACCAAAATGAATTGAAATAAAATCTGTTCTACTGAATATATTGCTATAATATGATCTGGATTCAGCTATTTCTAAATCCTTCACATTGGAGTGGTAATTCTCAGTCAGACTTCTGAGTGGTTTTACTTATATAATTGTGTCATACCCTATCTTTTTCCTTCTCATTTAGGGACAATTTAAGAGGCCACCTGTAACCAAGGATAAGTTCTTTAAATTTACATATTCTCAACCGATGCACATGTAGTGTAGAAAAGTATGAATTGGCCAGGAGTCATCTTATTTCTTGGTGGGCAGTGTCTATTGCAGGGAAGCCATAAATGGAATAAGAGGTTAATAGGAAGTCACAGTGGAAATACTCCTTTATGGGTTTCCAGAGCAGTGTTTTGTACCATTGTTAAGCTAGAAAGTTACACTTTTTCTTAAAAGTAGTTTTAGAAATGGTATTTTCACGTTTAGGGAGTTACTGCATTTTAGGACTGGAGATTTTACATAACTGACTTATTTGAGTCATACATTTACAAAATCTTTTAAACTTTTTAGAAGAATCTTTAAAAATAGAAACTATTAAAATGACAAAATGGTGAACATTCTAATCTTTTGTGAAGACTAGTATTATTTAACGATTATAGTACCATGCTTTGTCATTGAAGAACTTTTTTTAGTAATATATCAAAAGAATAGTAGCACTGGGTAAATTAATATGGCATGCATTTTATATACAGTTGCTAAATTAACTTGTAAAAATCTTTCTCTTTCACTTTGCCAAAATCATTTTTCATCTCAGAGGACTCGGTCAAAAATCAAGTAAGTGTTTCTTGACACGTGATAACAATGTATGATAAATACGCCTGAAGAAGGTGAAGGTAGTTTAAATAATAAGCAAGTCATTATCATGTGACTTTTAAGTATTGCTTTATTTTTAATTGTGTTATGGCTTTCAAAAACTTTAAAGCTACTGGACCTACTGATGAGCTTTAATATACATATACCAAATAAATTCAAATCTTCCCATCTTTATGTTGCTTAACCTGGTTCTGTATTAAGTCACCTTTCTATATATTAAGGAGAGCTTATTTTAGTTAAACTGGTGTTACTATGCATGGATACAATTAAATTGTGAGCAAACTTGACAGATATTAACTTTATTGCCTCTTACATTCAGATGTTTTTCATAGGAGTATTCTGTGTAAGTTGAAAGTTAATATTGTTGAAGGCAGAGGTTATGATGATGAGTAAGCAACTAACCAGTCTTTGACTCTTTTCTTTCTTCTGGGTCATCGCCCCACTCTGATGGTTCTGATGGTTGAACTCAGGGTCTTTACACTAAGCTACATCCCAGATCCTTCAAAATTCGTGTTAGTTTGCAACGAATTCTGCTAAATCACTAAATTGCTCAAGCTGGGCTTGCATTTGTAATCCTTCTGCCTCAGCCTCCCGGTGTGCTGGGTTACAGGGCTGTACTACCGTGTCAGATTGTTGACCTTTTTCTTACTTGTTAGTAGTGTGTACAGTACAACTTGTATTCTTAGGACTGACTCTAACAGAAAGAAACGTAAGGCACTGATCTGGGTCTTTGCATCCCTACTGAATTGCAGGCTTTAGACTTTTAAAGTACATTTCTTTAATCAAAGTGCTTTTTACATAATTACCTAAAATGGCTTAGAAATGTTAAAACAATTGTTAAAGGGGAAATGAAGGTTGAAATTCCCAGTAGCAGGTAAATTAACTGTGTAATAGCCACAGGAAGAATAGGACATGTAAACATCAAATAATCACGGTATTTGGAACATAAAAATAATACAACATTTGATTTAAGAAGTGTAGCAGGCACTGTGGTTAATATAGTAACAGGATAAATAGTGCTACTATTAAAGAGATTATAGTCTAATCTAATTTGAAAATGAAGATTTCTACATTTTTAGAGCTTTAAGTGTGCAAGGTACACATGAGAAGACACACTGGCCATCTCATGTACCTTAAAATTGAAAGGAAAGGTATTATATATATGCTGTGGCCGGGCCAGTGTGTGAACTGGAAGTTAACCTAGGCTTCTTTGTTGAGGGCTGGTACTGTGTGCCCAGACTGTTTAATGTGGAGCTTGGAGGGTTGACTCAGGATGACCTGGGTCCATTTACCACTGCTACCATGGACTGCTTGCTTCACCTCTCTGAAAAAAGGTGATAGAAGCGTTTATCATGTTAGCATTAGATGCAAATGAGAACATAAAGCTATTGATGGCTGTTTAAAATAATTTTCGTCAGTAACACTAGCACAGCTATAATAGAAAAATCATACAATATTTATGACCCGTGGAAAGATTTAGGCATCATCTATCCTACTTTTCTTCCATTTGTACAGGTCTTATCAATAATCTGTTATATAAAGTGTTTTCTGTGAATCAACAGCTGCTGTGCCATTTTGTTCCTTAGGTGGAGCTCTTATCAGGCTAAGTTTTCTTTTTCTTTTTTTCTTTTTTTTTTTTTTTCCCTGTCATTTTGAGACAGGGTTTCACTATGCTGTATAGGCTGGTCTTGAACTCAGTTTGTAGCCTAGGCTGGTCTCAAACTTAGAGCAATCCTCCTGCCTCTTAGCCTCTAGAGTACTGGGATTACAGAGATGCACCACTGTGCCTGGCTTCAGATTAGTTTTTATTTTGAGAAACAACTTCAAGAAAATTAAAAGTGCCGTTTTCTTTTTTAAAAAAAAATAGGTATGACTGGTATCAAACAGAATCTCAAGTAATTATAACACTTATGATTAAGAATGTTCAGAAGAATGATGTAAATGTGGAATTTTCAGAAAAAGAGGTAATCTGAATTCTATTTTATGTGCTGATTAAATGCTATTATTTACAAACTGTTGCATAATAATCATATCTGTTTACCAAATATATGCCATTTGTCCTGAGATGATGTGGAAAATGCTGAATAGCATTGCTTTTCAAGTAGAACTATTTTAAGTTTTGAGATACAAGTATGTATGTTACGGCTAAATGTGCAGTTTTTGTAGATTTAGAATTCAGAATTTAGAATTCAGAGTACAACTGTGTTGTCATTGGTAAGGTATATGATTTGGTTGCACTTACATGGGATACTTCAAGAAAAAAGTCTAGTTATTTGCTAGACTTATACATGTTACGCTAATCTAGTGATTTATACATGTTAGATTTATTGAGATTGACTTTTAGTAACTTAATTTCTTAGCATTTTGTAGGGAAACTTACAGGTATTTAATTACATATATGGTACTGAATAGTTTCTTGTTAAATGCTGTATCGTTCTTGTGTGTTGTGTTTTGAGATTTAGATGTTAAATATGCAAAATTAAATATGTGGTAAATATGATAAAATACATTCCGTTGTAACTATATACAGAATCTGCCCATATATATATATATATATATATATATATATATATATATATATATAAATAACAGGTAAAGAAAAACTTGTATGAATATTTTAATAATAAATTGAGGCCATCATGAATTTAATACAAGTTACTTTTGGGCTTTGCAATTGTAAGAGTTGCTCCAAGTGGTGGTCATCAGCTTCCAGACAGCTCTGTATTTAAGAATTCACATGAAGGATAGGTGGGTACCACATGAAAGGAAAAATTATTCTGAAGTTATTAAATCTGTTAGTGTATATAATGTGTTAAAGAAATCTCCAACATTGTTGAAGTTCTATCTATTCAGTTGAACTGTTTTACCTTTTGCTATGTAAATTTACAGTATGCGATGCTATGTTACTAATTTTGTGTTCATTAGTTATCTGCTTTGGTGAAACTTCCTTCTGGAGAGGATTACAATTTGAAACTGAGACTGCTTCATCCTATAATACCAGAACAGAGCACATTTAGAGTACTTTCAACAAAGGTAAGGCAATTGCACAAGGTAATTAGTAATATTTTCAAAATATAGATATAATTGGTGAACAAATCGTTTATGTGATGGCAAGCTTGTAGGTCTTTTAAAAGCGACAGGTAAACGAGAAAGATAACTTCTGAGAATCAGTGATTTTTGTTCCCAAGATTCTAAGAGAAAATAATTATCAACTTTTCTTTTAAGATTTGTTACTGATAAAAAATACCTTCTCAGAACTTATCAGTGTGGTCTGTTTGCTATACAAGTATTTGTCTTAATCTGTTTCAGTTAAAAATACAAAGTACTCTAAAGATAAATCTGCTTTTTAATTATTTTTTGTTCAACTAGATTTTAGGTTACTTCATCTGAGACTAGTGAATAATTTAAATTAATATTTAAATATGCAAAAGACATGGCTAATAGTGGAATTTTTTTTTAAAATTTTATTTTAAAGAGGATAAAACCAAGGAAAATAAAACAGAATAAAATCAATCAAACTAAACCAGAAGAAGTGATACAGGACTCCCAAACCTTATGAAATCAACAATAGTTACCACAATGCCTTTGTTGTCTTCAAAATAGCTGCAGATACTACTTTTGAACATAATTAAAAGTCAAACAATAGAAACAATAAAAACAAAACAATGAAGGTAGTAAAGGACATTAACACAAGCCAGAAATAAATACATAATGGCTTCTATAATGGTCTTGCTATATTTTAAATAGCTGCTCATGCTATCAGAGTTAACATAAACAAAACAAAACAAAATGAAAACCCAACCCAACAAAACAATGAAAAGGATATGGCTTCCTGGTGGGGATCTTCTCCCTGGGGCTTGGTTCTCTCCCTCCACAGTCTACAAATGGCACTGACTCACGGAGAGGGTTGGGTCTGGCTCTCCCCAAGCCACAGTGGCCCACACATGGCACAGGTATCCAGTCGGGGATCTGCTCCATGGTGCATGATTCTCTTGTCTGCAGTCTATGGATGGTGCTGACTGATGGAGAGAAGCTTAGGTCTTAATAATGTAATTTAATAGGATAAATATTGATTTGAAAATTAGAAAACACGCCTAGTGTGGTGGCGCGTGGCTGTAATCCCAGCACTTGGAGGATGAGGCAGGAGCAGTGCCGTGAGTTCAAGGCCAGCCTGGGCTGCACAGCAAAACCTTGTCTCAAAAAGAAAAACAAAGAAAGAAAATGTGATTTCTGGCTTTGACTTTCTGGTTGCCCTGTAGATTTAATCTAGTCACATTTTCAGCACCTGTAAAATGAAAGGTAGGGGCCAAATGAACTCTGCAATTCTTGCCACTGCAAAGTTGTATGATGAAATTATATGAAGATACATAATACATGAATTAATGAGAATGAATGGCATAGATAGGCTTTTTCCATTTACTAAACTTTCAATACAGGTCCTCCAACATAATACGTTATTAACTCTTCCATCTAACTTACAAGAACATGTGAAGTTTATTACAAAATAGGATCAAGTTCTACCTCTGTCATGAAGAATAGTAGCTAGGAATCAAAAAGGTCAGCTGCAAAGGGTTGGAGGAAAAAGTACAAAGTAAAGTGGTAGTTTTTGCATTTAGTGAAAAAGGATTTGCCTTTTAAAAATTTATTTGAATGTTGCGAGAATAAAGTTGGCAAATTGTGAGTCAGATACCTGAAACAACCCTGATTGGGACAATGGGGACGAAATTTTTACCAGAATTTCAGTTCTCACTGGTCCTATCCACATAATGTAGAATAATTTTGAGTAAGCAAGTACAAAGTGCTAGTTAGATTTGAGAGGGACACAGGTTAGGAAATTATGAGCTTGGTATTTTTGTATATTTCCACCAGGAGGTTTTTAATCTGTGTCTGTCTGAAGTAATTTAAATGTAAATTTGTTTGAATAGGGGATGCATGACTTAAGGTATTTTATTTCAGACAACAGTGTTTGAAATAGGAAGTTTGTGTTTTATATAAACAATGAGTGATTTCTTAGCATAAATGTATTTTATCCTGTATTGTCATTTGCTGTATTTGGCAACCCTCATCCTGTGAATTGCACATAATGGGTACTCATTTGTTCAGTGAGTGAATATAAATTGGCCTTTGTTGTGAACTACACTACAAAGTTGACAGAATGTTTTTATCCAAGTTTTGTAAGGGGAAAGAAAACGAAGGCTCAGGAACTTGAAATGCTTTCCCCAAGTTCGTAGTTACTGGATTTTGTGTCCTGGCCTGTGTGCTGAAGCATGCTTGTGTTTGTGACTGCCACCCAAAACCACTTTGCTTAGGTCTTTCTACATTGCTAATTGAAAAACTTGGCTGTATTCTAAAGGAGGATTGTTTTTCTTGCTGTGATTCTGTAATCTGTATTTTAAATATCTATCTGGTAAACCACCATCTTTTATATTTCATGAGAAACAAACTACAAGAATTTTTTGTAACTGCAGGAAATGAATGATGTAATCTCTGAATCTTCCCTTTTCAGACAGCAGAGGGAGATAGTGTTATAAAGTACTGAAAATAAACTATGAGTTACTGAGGTTTTTATTTAGTAATGGCACAGAAAAGTTCGGAAGTAATTTGCTTTTCATATATTCAGATGTCTTTGATTGTGTTTCATGTATTCACATATCTTGACTGCATGAATTGAGAAAAAGATGCATTTCCCTTAGAAAAGTGTGCTTAAAATTAATGATTCTGTAAAATCTGTGACTTAGATGTGCTTCATTGCTTTTGAGAATCTTGTTTTTTTCCCCCACCTTCAAAGTTGAATGCATGTTGTATAACAGTATATAGGCATTAGTTGTGCTAATAATTTGAGTGAAATATAATTTGTGATGAAAATAAAGAAGCAGGACTTTTTTAAAGTAACAAAATAACATTTTATTTATTTATTGTGCCAGGGATGG
This sequence comes from Dolichotis patagonum, assembly GCA_004027295.1. Taxonomy (NCBI): domain Eukaryota; kingdom Metazoa; phylum Chordata; class Mammalia; order Rodentia; family Caviidae; genus Dolichotis; species Dolichotis patagonum. The sequence goes on along the minus strand of PVJX010010791.1, from coordinate 32,048 downwards.
AACTCATGACCTCTCAATTGCCAGGAAGGTGCTTATGCCTCTGAGCTAAATCCTCAGCCAAAATAGCATTTTTAAAGTAAATATTTCACAATGTAATATTTTTCCAAACCAGATTTCATATTTTTTTCAGTGTTTCTGATAGTTATTACTACCATTTACTAAATACTAGCTTTCGTATCAGCCTATTAATCCATTTTTTAAAATTAAGAAATTTCTTTTGTTTCATCTTGTTGAATTTATGACATTATACAGGATTATGGCTTTAATTGGCAGCTGTACTATGTGAAATATTTATTTGAAGGATTAATACTCATTCTCTTTAAGAATTAGAATTGTTAATTCTTTGGGGCATAAATGTGCCCTAATGAAAATGTGCTTTATTTCAGTCTTGGGTACTTTTTCTGTACTACGTAATACAAAAACGAAGACCTAGAATCCTGGGAAATTCAAATGTATGTCTTGTGTGAAGATAAAATAGTCCCCTTGCCCCATTTCACCCAGTGAAAGTTGAAAGTTTTCTAGTAAATGTACTTTCTTAATATTCATAGACTAGGAATGCATAGAAAATACGTGATAATGTAATGAAAGTGGGAGTTTCTGGGTGTCGTGCTACTACTTACCTGAATATGGGGGTTTTGATTGTGTTTTACTTTTTTGATTCAGTGGTAGGGACAATAGTGAGGGTTGTGTTGTTCTTTAATTAGTTGTAGTTAAACCATATTATAGGTCTGGAATGTTTTCTTGCTCTTTTCTGTTAACACATATTCATAAAGTTAAAAATTTTTTTTATGATATATAGTGTCTGTAATTACACTACACTTAGTCATTCATGGCTATTTCCTGCTCCTTCTGTTGTCCAGCAGAACATCTGTGTCCCCTGTGCTCAGTTACTGTTTAAGTCCTACATTGTTGGTCTACAGGGAACTGTATACTGGCTAATTTTTTGACTGCTCATCACATGCCAGGACTGTGCTGTGAATTAAAACACTAGGTATCTAAGTGTTCAAAAAATGTTACTACTGTTATTTTATCCTGATTGTTTAGATTTTTATGCAGGTTATAAAAGAAATACATGTAAATCAGAAAATTTGGAAATAGTGTAGAGGAGCCAAGAAAGGCATTGCTCAGACTTACCACTCAGGCCCTGTTTTGGGTGTGTAGTATTGGGGCTTTCTGTTTGACCTGTATCTCCAACCCTTTTTCTGATTTTTATTTTGAGTCAGGTCTTGGTGAATTTCTCAGGCTGGTTCAAATTTGAAAACCTTCTACCTCAGCCTCAGTTTACCTGAGAACTGGGATTATATGAGGACAGTGTACATCTACCACTAGTGATATTTCAGTGTCTTTCATTTTGATTATCTAGATATTTCCCAGTAGATATGTGTAACACTATACAGAATCCATAGTGGAATGTGTATACTGGATTTTTTTTTTATTGTGTGACTATTGTCTCTTCAAAAGAATAAAAGGTGTGTCTCCTGTATCAGCAGTGCCTGGCTCAGAGAAGGTATTCAGTAATTATGTAAATTAAGTAATGAAAATTTTGCTTTGCCATCTTGAATTTTAACAGTGATTATAAAGCTGACCATGGTAACATATACCTATAATCCCAGCACTTGGGAAGCTCAGGCAACAGGTTTGCCATGAGTCAGAGTTTACCCTGGCCGCCTATGGTGAGTTTTCAACGCCAGTCTGAACTACATAGCCAGACCCTGTCTCAAAAACAAAACAAAAAAGATTATAAAGTAATTTGATTGTAAAAAATAAAGAAGATAGCTTTATCAATCTGACCTGAAGAAAATAGAGCTACTGCTGTACTATCCAACAGAAGGGTTGATATGCCAAGTAACTGTACAAAAGGTTGACTAAGAGAACATTGCAAGGCTGTATTTAATGCCTACAACCTTGAACCATGTAGTTCTCAGAAATTTGCCATTAAATTGGTACAGCTCTTTAGAATGGGAAAGAGCTTTTCCCTGACCCTCTATAGGGTTGGGATTGCACTGAGATGCATCTCCAGCTTTTATTTTTATTTTGAGGCACAGTATTGCTGAGTTTTCCAAACTGGGCTCAAACTTGTAATGCTCCTGTGTCAGCCTCCCAGAGTGTTGCTGTGTGTTCCACAAGTGGCTGCCGAGTGGTATCTTGCACTTAAAAGTGATGTCTACAAATGCTATGATTTCTTGGGAGTAATAATGGCTTCTGTTTACATCTGAAGTCCCTCTCATTAGGAAAAATACAAATTCTTTTAAGCAGAGGAGACTTCAGAGGTAGATGTTAGTACATACTGTATAATGTTGAGAACTAATGATCCAGCACAGTAAGAGATTTTGGCTAATAACCTATAGATACTGCTTTGGGACATTATGGTTCCTTGAAAGACTTCCCTGTGCATTTGGAGAGCAATATTCAAGCAAACTCTTAGAGTTTTAAGTTGAGCTTTATTTTTTATTTAAATGAAAATACAACGACTTATTAATGTTTGCAATAAAAATTACAAAGTTGGACTGGCAGTTCGAGAAGTATCTGCTAGAAACATCAAGACTTAAAACTTCAGTAAGCATTGAAAGTGGAGGGAGATATAAAAAAGAATTCATAGAAATTAGACCTCTCTCAACCCCACCTTTTTATCTTTTAAAAATTGCTTTACATGGTTTATTACAGGTGCCTATTTTAATGAGTGAATTAAGTATAATTTGAAGTTCAGGTCAGCTCGTCTCTGTTGAAGCAGGTTGTTGCTAAGAGCTTTGACTGGCTTTATAAAGACTTGATTGTTCATACTGCAAAATTACTCAGGTTACAGTGGTTTTCAGTAGATGTGAGTGCTGCATTTCAGATGAAACAAGGAACTTTTTTTAGAGAGTGCATAGTAAAGGAACATTAAGTGTGAATATAGGGTAGCCTGCTGCTGTGTTGAGTATGGTAATATACATGGGGTTTTTTCCAGACTCTCATTCCCAAAAGAGTTACAAAAGGAGCAAGATGTGCTTTTAAATTTTAGGACAGTGTTAGTAGCTCTTTTCAGTACTGGTTGTTGTATCATGAGTGGCTGTTGTTTTTCTGTCCCATTTTGAAATATTCAATATTGAAATATTGAAATATCGAAAGTACTATCACATGATACTGTGTATAAGAAAACATTACTTGTGTTTTACTTTAGAAAAGTTAATCATAGTTTATCTTACAGAATTTTAGAAATTCTTAATAAAATACTTGTATTTGTTATGCATGTATTTGTTTACCTTAAAGATGCAGTATTATTTTTCTTAGCCCCAGTGACAGTTGGTTTCATGTATTTTTTATTTGTTACATTTCTGCATTCCTAAAGAAAATAAACATTCAGAAATCATGCCCTCTGCTACATAACTTCATGTTTAATTAAAAAATATTGGCTGATTTTTCTGTTAGTACTTTTAGTTTGTAAGTGCAGATTTTGAGAGGTCTCACGCTAAATACAGGTGTTAGAAAGATACCAGGAATTACTGATTTAAATGAATTATCTAATATAAAAAAGGGAAAGAACCAAAGTGTGAATAGGTTTTCATTTGTTAAACCTGTCTTTTTGCCTTTTTCCATTTTACAAAAGTAATGATCCTTTTCATAGAAAAAATTAGGATTTAAGTCTGGTTTGCTTATTAATTTAAATTGCATATTATTGTCGAATACTGTGTTTACCAAAACACCATGTTTGTGCTAAAAATACTGATTTTTGCAACGCAAAACATGGAAACAACAGCATTATTTAGGAAAACAGAAGATAGAGGTGGGTAGGTGTTACGTATTAGGGTAAGGAGACCAGCTGTGATTGGAGTGAGAGGTGCTATTAGAATCCTCTTAATTTTTCATTTTAATAGCTGAACCTAGTCTAGCATTCCAACACTTTTTAAAACCTGTCTTCTGAGTCCTTTTTTCTGTCTATTTGTGCTCACACACAAATCCTGGACTTAAGGCAACTCCCTGGTTCACAGGGTCCTTTCATATGTAGAGCTGCAGTTTTAGGCCAGCCCTTTGCCTGTGGAGACATACCTTTTCCTCTTGCAAACAAGTCTGCTCTCAGAGCCCTTTAAACTGCATAAAGTCTCAGCCAGGTATAATCACTCTTGAGTTTTGTTTCTTCTTCTTCTTCTTTTTTTTTTTTAACCAGGGATTGAACTCACAACTGCGCGCTTACAAAGCAGGTGCTTATGCCCTTGAACTAAATCCCCAGCCCCTTGTGTTATGTTCAAGTCTCTCATACTCCAAATGGTCAAGGATGTGTCACTAATATTAAATATCCCCCACTGCCTTAAAGACTACCTACTCATAGTGGGTGTTTAGTACATGTCAAACATCCCTGTATTGAAAATCTACATTCTAAAATGCTGTTTTTAGTTGTGACATGATGCCACAAGTGAAAAGTTCCACTCCTGATTACATATGACAGGTCAAAGTCAAAACACATGCACACTAAAAATATTGTATAAAATTACCTTCAGACTTTTATATATAAAAGTATATATGAAACAAATGTATTTCATCCCCAATTTGGGGGGGGGGTACCAGGAATTGAACTGAGGACCTTGGACCTGCCAGACAGACTCTTAGGCTGCTGGGAAGCCCTCAATATTTCTTATATATTTGCAAATACTGTACTCCCAAATCTAAAAAATCTTAGTCTGAGACATTTGTGTCCCAAGCATTTCAGGAAAGGGATTCTCAACCTGTAATGAATCGCAGAAATGTTAGTGCACATGTGAATATAGAAATTCCTACTGGACAGGGTTTCTCAGTGCTGGCGTTGTTGACATTTAGGCTAGATCTGTTTTAAGGGTTTGCTCAGTGCGTTGCAGGATGTTTAGTGGCATTCTTTGGTCTTTACTCATTAGGTGTCAGTACCAGCCTTCCCAGACATAGCACTGCTCGAGAAAAAAAATAAGATTTTGACCTCTTTTTTATAAAGAGCCAAGCAGCTTGGGGGGTGGGATTTAAGATGTGCTGTGTACATATACCATTTCCCTATGATGAGTGTAATCATTATGTACTGCAAACATGCACTAATAAAAATTAAAAATTTAAAAAGTTAATCGTAGCTTATATAGTAGTTTTTTGGTTTTTGGGGGTTTTTTTTGGTACTGGGGATCAAACTCACGACTGCGTACTTGCAAGGCAGGTGCTTATGCCGCTGAGCTAAATCCCCAGCCCGTTATGTTGTTTTTTGAATGGTGAATTTGAACAGAAAGAAATGTTTCATAGTTCTTCAAATTTAACCTTGTATAATTTAAGGAAACTGTCAAAAACACTATTCTAATAAAACTTTGATGACTTAAGAAAATTGCATTTTTACTGTTTTACGTCTTTCACATTGAATAATGGATATTATTTGGTGTTTCTTTCAGATTGAAATTAAAATGAAAAAGCCAGAGGCTGTGAGATGGGAAAAGCTAGAGGGGCAAGGAGATGTGCCTGCGTCCAAACAGTTCACAGCAGGTTTGTTTTCTAGCCTTGATGAACTTTAAATTCTTAATGTACCGAGCAGTTTCAGTTAAATAGTAATGAACATTCTTTCTACTTTCCTTATTTATGTTCATAAGATACATTGAGTATAATAAGGTTGCTCTGTAAGGAATACAAAGTAGCCTTTCTTTTGAATGTTTTTAACTCTTAAACTAGAAATACAGATGAATGACAGCAAGGTGCCAGAGGAGTTGGGGTGTTTACTGTGTTAGTTTATGATAGTTGAGATTGTTTGTATTGGTCTTTTTCCATGCTTCCTTTTCAATTGTAAATTAGCTTGCTTTGCAGATATATTCTTCCTCTCTCTTTGCGTCCTTTATTCTATTTGTTCTTTGTACCAAATTGTCAACTCTAATTTCCTGAAATTTCAGCCCTCGTAGAGTAAGGTTTTTAGCCCCATGTTACTATTTTGGTAATTTAGAGATGGACACAAACAGGTAAAGTGCCTAAGGAAAGCCTAGGACAAAAGTAGAAAGCTAACAGTTGATTATAGGACCTTTTAAGGGATGAACAGTGTTGTGTTTGGAATTAATTGTAAGCACATGTGGTAAGTAGATAAGCAGTTTTCTAGTGGAATAGTTAATCTGAAATATACTCTGAAAGAACGTGTTTTACTATAATAACTTCATTAATGAATGGAGAGATAGTTTTGATTTATTAATGCCCAGATGTAATGACTGAAACATGCTAATATTGTGTCCCATGTAGTTTCAGTTCTATAACAAAAAACATAATTACTTGTGGCAACTTTCAGAAAACAAGTTGTTCAGTAGATCATTTGTATGTGCGTTTGTATTTATTTAGTATGTATAGATGCATATAGAAGTTGCAAAAGAAAATTCCTGTATACTCCACCCAGCTTCCCGTAATCTTAGCTTGCCTGTAGTATATATTTGTAAAATCAGGAAGTAGACACCAACAGATCTTTGTGGTACTAGGGATTGAACCCAGGGCCTTTGTGTAGTTTTGTGACTTGCAGTCCTTTTTATTTGAGACACAGGTTTGCTAGGTTGTCAGGTTGGACTTGAACTTGCCATCCTCCCCTGCCTTAGCCCCTCACAATGCTGGTATTATACTTACGTTCTACCATACCCAGCTTCTTTTTGAAATTTTTTCATTTTGAGATAGGGTCTTTTTGAGTTGGCTCAAACTTGCAGTCCTTCTGCCAACAGACAATATTTAAGCACTGAAATACTTCTAGTGAATGTTTCAAAGACATAGTAAAAATGTTTTGTGCTTGTCTTGGAATTGATACCAGAGATTTTGCAGCTCAGGCTTCTGTATTGTGCAAAGATCTTTTTGACAGTCACTTTAAATGTAATGTCTCAATCCTAACAATAGTCTTACATAATTTGCAATCCAGTATTATTTCCTCCATTTTACAAGCTCAGAAAGGTTAATCATCTCGCTAAGATTGCTCAACAGATTTCGTTGTCTAGGACTAAAACCCAGGTCTCCAGAATGTGTGTCATGTTCTTTTGTTAACCCCTCTATGATACTGCTCATTGCTGCATTTCCTAACAATGGAAATAGTCTCTGCTGACATGAGTGTCTGAAGTTATTTGATATTATAGTGAATGAACAAGAAAGATTACTCAGCTCTCCATCTGCCATTCTCAGATGTCAACATTTTTCTGAGATTAAATTTCAGTGTGTTTTAGCATTACAGCTAAACTCAGTTTTCCTAAACTCAGCACCCTGGATATTCAAAATGCCATTCCTCCTGTCCTGTTAGTTTTTGTAAGGAATTAATAATGCTTGTTAGATTCTTGTGTACTGCAAGCTGGAGACGATAGATAAGGGCAAGTCACGTAACCTGAGTCAGCTTGCTTATCTGTAAAACAGAGATTAAAACCTTTATTCCTATCCTTCCTGGGATTCAGCATAGGAGTAATGAAATCTGATTCTCAGGCTTTTAATTTACCATGGCATGCAGTTTTTGTTTTCTTTAGTTACTAGTGGAAATACACAAATTCCTAGCACAGTAGAGGTAAATAGGACTTCCAAAACATACCTGCCCTGATTAAAATAGTACAGTGTCTTTTGAGGGTATGTTTTGTTTTGATGGAGGGTATCTGCAGGAAGAAAGCCAATTTATGGGTCAAGAGAAAAAGTGGAAAACTTATTAGTATTTAGTAATTTCTTAGTGGTTTTGAGAAAGGGATACATAGAGGGTTTCTGGAAGAGGAACATTTACATTAATGTTAGTGAGTCCTCATATACTGACAAATCTCTTAAAGATTTTTTTTAAAGCATTGCAGCTCCAATAAGTGGACCTTAAAATATGACTTAAAATATGACTAGTCTGCATTGAGGTGTGCTAAAGGGTAAAATATATACCAGTTTTAAAGATTTATATGAAAAAAAAATTTTTTTAATATCTTTCTGTTGACTTCATGTTGAAATGATACTAGTTTTGATATCCTAGGTTAAGTGAAATACGTTATTAAAGTGTACTTCACCTATTTGTTTTTAGTAACATACAAGCTAAAGTATATGTGGCTCATATTTGTGAACATTCTCATATTTTTCTTGAACAGTGAATAGAGCTGCCTCCTAGACCTGTTAGGTCAGGTTCTTATTTTTTGAGTTTTCTGTGTGCCAAAATCTTTATTCTTTTAGTCTGGTGGAATTGCTCGCACTCCCCTGAGCCTCTGATTCAAGGGCCTGTCAGGAAGCAGTGGTCCCTACAACAAATATTCTTTTCTGTACTAAATATAGAACATACATATCTATATGTCTATATATGTTATGCATTATTTATGTGTACTTTCAAATACCCTGTGCATAATGTGAGACTCAAGGGTAGTGTTTTCCAATTTTGGTAACTCCTTATTATTTTCTGTTAATATCATATTTTTAATGTGGGTAGAGATAGAGTCTTAACTTGCTGTTGCGGCATGAGTGTGATTATATTTTGTTTTTTTCTATTTAGAAAGAGAAATTATAAGTACCTCAGAAAAGCTATACTTTTAGCATTGAAGTATTATTTACAAGAGAAATTTCTTAAGCAGTCTTTTAAAAAACTTGTAGTTTTAAATTATTTGTGTCATCTTTGTCACTTTTTTAAAATATGAAAGTTTCCGTATACCTCATCGGGTGCCCTCTGTTATTAATATAAGGAATCTGTTTCTGTATAGTATGATATCATATACTAAGAGTTTGCTTTGAGTTACTTTGCTCAAAAGAGAGTCCTAGAGTTTGCATTGTGCTGATTCAGTTTTTAGAATTGTAAATCCAGTTATTATTGATGTATGTGTGAAAAAGACACTTATTGCAAACATGAAATTCAATTTGTTGCTATTATGCTGTGTTTTGTGCACTGTGATCTCAGTTTGTATGTTATTGCCATAATCAAAACATGTTGATTAATTACCTCTGCCATTTTCACTTCTTAGATGGAAAGAACTTATATCCATCATCATCTCATTATACAAGAAATTGGGATAAATTGGTTGGTGAGATCAAAGAAGAAGAAAAGAATGAGAAGTTGGAGGGAGACGCAGCTTTAAACAAGTTATTTCAGCAGATCTATTCAGATGGCTCTGATGAAGTCAAACGTGCCATGAACAAATCATTTGTAAGAATATAAGCTTTATTTTTAATATTACGGGAATGAATTTCAGATATTTAAAGAAATAGTAGGTAATTTGAGAACAAATTATATATATTATAATTGAGAAACATTTTTGAAAAGGTTTTGTCTGAACCTTTTTTCCTTGCTGTAAATGTCGAGTAATTGCTGAAGTTGGAGATACATGTGTAATCCCAGCACTCTGGAAGATCACATGTTTGAGCCCAGCCTAGGTGAAACGGCAGGGCTAAAACTCAGAGATACAGCTCAGTGTCATGGGCCTGAATTCAGTCCCCCATACTCCCCGTAAAATTGAAGTAGTAGTTTCAAAAACTTAGATAAGACACAGGTGGTTTATGCAGATATATAATATTTTGATTTATTGAATTTGAAGTTGGAAGGCTAAGAGATAACAATGTTATGATGACTGGAAGGGAATTCTCTTTGTTGAATCTATCATAGTAGCTGAATGAGTTTCCATTGTTTACTTTCTAGAATGATTTCTTGACTGCATTTGGTTAATAGAAGGTACATATTAATTAATCATTTATTTAATAATTTCTCTGCTACTTAAGAAAATTCAGTCTTGCTGTGGCAGATGAATACTACCTGAATTGGACCTGGAGTGCTAATATTTTAATGATGATTCATCAGTGTATAACTTTTTAGATTATTTGGTGTAATCGTTGGACTTTTATTAGTCACATCAGTTAGTCTACTCAATTGTCCTAAAAGGAAAGACTGGCTGTTGACTTCTGAAAGTGTGCTAACAAAGTAACAATGTATTACATCTAAAGTTCATTACAAAATCTGGATTAGTGTTCATATATAAACTTCAATAATTTTAGGCAAAGTGTGCATACCCATAAAACTGTGTGTGGAAACACTGACCTTACCATGGTCTTGCTTCTGTTTTCTGGGAAAACAAAACAAACAAAATAGACTCTGTCCTCTGTGATCTCCTAATCTAATTGGGGTAAGACCAACATGTACAAAATAGAGGGAAATGTTAAATTGTACTATGTAAGGAGATAGAGGCAAAAGTGCTACCAATGAATACAGCCTTTCAGTTTATAACTAAAGGTCCTCTGAAGGATGTTTTGTTATATAGCTTTGTCACATTTAGTTGAGTAATTTTATTTGATACCTACCATGTACTGTGGCACTTTGTTAAGAGCTACAATATAAATACATTCAGCTCTTTATCTATGGTTTCTGTATTCACACATTAAACTGTGGATCTAAAATATTAGGGGAAGAAATTGGATCTGTACTGAACAGACAGAAAAACATTTTTGTTGTGATTCCCTGATCAATCTAATAATTATGTAACATTTACATTATTTTAAGTATTCCACATAATCTAGAGATGACTTAAGAGAATATGGGTGGATAGTCATAGGTTATATGTAGATATGATGCCATTTTATGTCGGAAACATGGAGCGTTTGCACATTTTGGTATGGGCAGGCAATGCCTAGAACCAGTCCTCCATGAACAACAAAGGATTACTGTATTAGGAAAATATGTTCCTTTCTCTTGAAGAGCTCTCTACTTTAGTTCCCATCAAGGATAGCAAGTGGATATAAGAAGACAACCTCTTAAATTACAACAGTACAGTATGATACATACCATAGTAATTACGCTTATACAGAAGACAGATGCTATAGGAGTAGAGTCCTGATTTGAGGGTCAAGGAATGCTACTGAAACATGGTGACATTTCCTGTTTAGAGAATAAAGGAGAGCCAGGGATCTAGCACAGTGGCACAGTGCCTGCCTGACAGGCACAAGTACTGAGTTCGATTCCCAGTACCCCCCTACTCAAAAAAAAAAAGAGATTAAAACATGAAAAGAGGGCTGGAGATTTAGCTTAACAGTGCAAACACCTGCCTGGCAAGTGTGAGGTTGAGAGTTCAATCCCTGATACCCCCCCCAAAAAAAAGAAAAAAGAAGAGAACCAGGGTAAGAGCATCCCATACCAAGGAACTCATATGAGTAAGTTTGGCAGAGGACTTGCAATTGAAATAGTATTTAAGAGTAGGATATGTAATATTTTGTATTTGTCAGTAACATAGCTGGTTATTTAAAAATGTTTAGATTCTAATAATTCAAACTTCTTTAATATAATTCAAGTCAGTATGTTTTCATTTCATCAAACTGACAAATGTGCAGAGGTATTTTATTTTTTAATATATAGTCATGAGTCACTTAAAAAGGGAACATGTTCTGAAAATAAAGTGCATCATTTGACAATTTTCATCATTACGCAGCATTGAATGTATACGGTACAGGTCAGTTGCCTGATGTAAATTGTTTCTGTTGTTAACTGAACCTAGGATTTTGCACAATAAGGCTGCTGCAAGTGTGTTATATTCATTTTAGTAAACTTTTTAAAAGTAGATGATTATGCTTTAAAATAAAGTCTAGTTAAAATTTGTAAGTTTAGTAAATATACAGAACTTTTAACAGTTGATTATTACCAAATTTTGTATACTGTATGTAATTGTATGTGCTGTACTTTTTTTTTTTTTTTTTTTTGTACCAGGAATTGAACTCATAAACTTGGCGCTTGTCAGGCAGGCACTGTGCCACTATGTCCCTGGCTGTACTTTTAATATGACTGGCAATACAGTAGATTTCTTTATACCAGCATCACCATAGATGCATGAGCAATATAGCATGTGGTGATGCTATAATAGCTAAGATGAGAGAGAAATTTTTAACTTCATTATAATCTTACAGTACCAGTACTATATATACATTTTGTTGTTTTTCAAAGCATCATTAATAATGTGGCTTGCAAATGACTATGAATATAGTAGGGTTGTTGGTGGGTGGTATATTCAGTAAATGTTAAGTAGATGACCCATTCTTCACTGTGACACTGACTTTGTATACCTATATGTATGTACCTCGATTTAAAAAAAAATTTTTTTTTTTCTGAGTAAAATTGGATGTATACAAGGGGAACTTTAGGGACCTTTAAGAGTTTGTTTAGCTGGTATTATTTTGTCTGGTCTAAACTTTCTTTAGCAAAAAAAAAAAAAGATTAAACATAATTTTGAGGGGAGTCCATTTCATTTTCATTGGAAGGTGTCTTCCCACAGTAACTGTGCCGAGTAGCAGAGGAGAGCATGATGCTTGATACGGCAGTGTCATGACGCACCTACAAAAATATTCTTGAGTTTCCTTTTCATAGTTAATGGAGCTTACTAACCTTTCTAGAATGTCTTAAGATTAAATCAAGGAAGTGCTCTGAATTTATTGAAAGTATATACAACTGTCTATATTTGGGACTCTAGTTGGAACATTTTAAGGAAAATATTCTTTGGTTACAGTGTCCAAAAATTAACTTTTTCTTTTTTTTTTTTTTAATTGCAGATGGAATCTGGTGGTACAGTTTTGAGTACCAACTGGTCTGATGTAGGTAAAAGGAAAGTTGAAATCAATCCTCCTGATGATATGGAATGGAAAAAATACTAAATAAATTTGCCATCACTGTACTACGTATATTCACCTGATACCCTTTGTGTATTGATATTGCGTTCTTGAATTTTGAACACTTACCTTTTTATCTATTTGTGCTGTAGAAATTATTTTCCTTCAGTTGTTCAGAGTTTATAAAGAAGATCACATTTTATCTCTTGTTCTGAAGGATTTCAGACATGCTGAAACTGCATGAAATATCACTTGTTACTAGATAGATGAGTTGTGTCTAGTTGTGGGAGTGGAAGAATCTTTAATGGCATATCTTGGATTATTGCCTTATTTTTTATTTTTGATGCAGTATTCTATTAATAATTTATTAGACCTGGCAGCTTTGGTTGAACATAAATTTTTCAGCTTTAGTGTTGAATTATGTTTGCTTTTGAAAACTACTTTTGAATGGAGTTGTAAATACTATTTTTCTATGAAGTTTGGTTTATTTACCTTTTTCTTAAGTTTTTAATGAGAACTTTGAGAAATTATTTATCAAAGCAAGTTGCCACTTAGTTCTTCCTATGGAAAATTTTTGTAATTTGTAATTGCACTGAGAGTTTGATCCTAACTTCCAAATTCCTGTATAAAAAACATAGATTTTTAAAAATTTTTTGAGACAGGGTCTTATTGTGTAGTTCAGACTAGCTTTGAACTCACCCCATACCCCAGTCTGGCCTCAAACGCATGACAATCCTCTTGTCTCAGCCTCCCAAGTTCTAAGATTACAGGCATGTGCACCACACCTGGCAAAAATCAGTCTTCAGTTAACTATGCTAAAAATCACTTGTAAGAGAGGCTGAGAATCTAGGAAGGTCCATCTCTGCCTCTTGCTTCTTTTCCTAATACATCTCAATGGTGGAGTTCTTGGCATCATTTATTAGAAAATCTTAGTTTTCAAATCCCTATGATTACATTAGTTTAATTGGTGGCAACTTTAAGTTAATATGTATATATTTAGTATTTACTCTATTGGTATTAGTGGGAATATAACAATAAATACATGATCATTAATTTCATAGAGTTTATAATGTAACAGAAAGTTAACATTCATGAAAGAGTTATGAAATGGTTAATACTAAGGCCATAGATGGTTTTGAGATTTAAAAAAAGTATCATTGAAAGCTCTCAAAGGTTCATTGCTGGTATAAGCCATGAATTAATTGTAGGTCTGGTGTCTTTTTTTTTTTCTCTCCATAATTTTCTCAGCTTTTATGCCCTGTTGGTCTGTTCTGTTAGGTATCACTGATGTTCTTTTGGTAAAGGCACTACTGTGCCCACAGAACTAGAGTACGGGAAAGAGAAGCAAATTAACCCTTATTTCAACCTGTGAAAGAATAACTCCTTCTAGTCCTTTGATAGGAAATGTAGAAAAGTTCATGAGTAAAGTGGTGGTGGACTGATTCCAAATCCTCAAACCTATCAGCTTTTTTAAGCATCCTGAAGTTTTTAACTTCTGTCCGCCTGGAACAATATGCTGCTTTTCCTGTTCTTGCTTACCAAAGGGAAAGGCAAAATTAAGAGTTTGCTTGGAAAGATTTCTAAAATTTTCTCTTTAGAGTGACTTTGTGGTATTCTTTGTTAAATTTTCTGAGTACCGTTAATCATAAGAGAAAGAGAGGCAATGCTCCTGAGCCATGGGGGTGGAGAGGGGCATACAGCATTACACCAGAGAGAAGCTCCCTTAGCTCAAGTCTCGAGTCGCTGACTTTGTAACTTTCAGCAGGTTTATACCTTTTTTATGTTTTATTTCCTTTACATAATCCAATTTAGAATCAGCGTCCTGATTCTAAATAAGGAAACACATTTTTGCCACTTAATTTTTTCTTTTTTTTTCTTTTTTATTTGTACCGGGAATTGAGCTTACAACCACGCGCTTACAAAGTAGGCGCTTACGCTGCTGAGCTAAATCCCCAGCCCCAACCTTTTCTTTCTTAGAAATACCATTGTAATAAAAATTTTTAATGCAATAATGTTTTTCTTTGTATTTTTAAAAGCTACCTTTTGTAGAGTATACAGTCAAGAGACTGTTGATGTAAGCTAGATGCCCCAGAAGCACGCACTTTAAAAAAAGCAACCTCTGTTAACACATAGGTAAATGTGCAAAACACCTTTGTTGTTGTTTTTGTTTTCACAGTTTTATAAGGGTGCAACAGAGGGGACCTTCCTCTCTGTCTATAGAAAGAGGTATGCACAAGCTGGAACCCTGGCACCTGCGGTTGGCTGGGCACATTGGCATGTTCTCATCATCTGGGACAGGCACTACATAGTTGTAGGGCCTGGCCTGGTTGGCCATGCTGGAGTATTTGGTGTAAGGGCTGAGCAGGGGCAGAATTACAGTAGTTCAGGCTGGCCTTGAACCCACAGGGATCAAGCAGATTAATTAGGTTTCCTTTTTCTCCAGTTGTGCTTTTTTTTTTTTTTTTTTTAACATAGAGTGATTATTACATAGATCAGATTTTATTTTAGAAACTGATGGGTATATTGCAGTTACTGCTTTATCCACAAATAATGCTGTTTGGGGCCATCCTCCTTGTGAATGCTTCTGAAATTAATTTAACTCTTAGCCTCTCTTCTGCCTTAGTAAACTCGTCCCCCAAGTCATCCAAAGTCACACACATTGTACATTTATAAATAGTGGCAGATATTGTGTAGTACCATATTTTTCATAGATCAAGTGTTACTACTTGATTTTTACTGTCTCTGAGAAGTACTGAGCACATCCCATTATTGCAGATTACAAATATAAGGCCATAGTTAAATTCTTCTCCAAATTTACTACAGTGGTAATGATGGAGCCAGAATTGAATCACAAGACAAATTCTTGTGTTTTTGACAGCTGTTTCACTGTTAAAGTAAATGATATGTTTGGGCACTGAATTATTTTTATTAATCAGCTGTCTGAAAATGAAGCAGTTTGTAAGAACTTTGTAATTTGTGTACATGCACTGCAAAGGTATATTCCTAAAGATCAAAGTATTGCCCTCACTTTCTTAATAGGTTACTAGGAATCCAAATCTGTTGTCTCTCAGAAGCAATGCAAATAATGATACAAATAAATGGTACGATATGTGTTGAAGATCCTGCTTTTTGCAATCCTGATTATTACAAATACGAACAGGATGTCTTAACTATTACATAAGACTGTGCATCATGCAAATCAAATTCTTACTCTTCAACTTGGGAGCTCTCATACTAATTTTTCTTATACAAATGCTGAAATAATTTAAAGGTTTTTGTGTATCATTATGGGGTCCTGACCTAGATCCCCAATCTCCCAAGCGAGTTTATGGCGGAGGTTAAATAAAGTGAGACAAGTTAGATGATTTTTTAGGGCTCCAGGAGGGTCAAAGCCCTTTAGTTAAGCTCGAGACTCCGAGGGCTAAGACTAAAACTTCTCTGGATTAGCCCACTTTATTAGGACAAAAGGTGGGGAAACTGAGGAATGCTCAGGTAATGAGCAGGACCTTGGGAGTCACTTCAAAGACTTGTCCAAGTAGTAAATTCCGCCAATTTAGGAGAACTGTCCTATCTCCAATTGACATTTATGGTAGGATTGATACTGCATGCGTAATTGCTGCAGCTGCAGTCTCTATCTTGTTAATTGGGGTTGGAGCCAAGTGTGCACAGCTGTGGCCTTGTCTTGCCCTTTGAGGTATCTCTGGCCTCACAGGCCACTACAGGTCTCAGCCAGGACCAGTGATTCATAGAGGTTCACTTACCATGAATCAGCTCCCATCACCAGGCAAGGGGCGGAAGCCTAGGACAGACTCACAGATAAACATAGAAAGCCAATTAGTAAAATTTAAATCCTGCTCAGAGCCATTTCGTAGTGGTCTCCAACATACCATGAATTTGATAACTTAATCTCCTTAATCATGATAGTATTTTATGTATTCTGAATTTTGACTTGTCTCGAGTCTTCTAAATATTACCTTTGCTGTGCCCTCAAATTTGGATTTTTAATTCTTACATTGAGACTTCTTTTACTTAATGTCATTGAATTTTTTTCTCATGATTAAAGGACTCAGTCATATAAAAAGATGTTTTAAAACATTATTTCCCCAAAGGCAATTTGTGGTTTATCAGAAAGGAGTTAGGAAAATAAACCTTAATATGTGTGGGGTTTTTTAAAAAACATTGTACAATGCAGCCCCAGAAGGTATAATAGTAAACAGTTGCAGGTAGTATATGGTTGATAATGTGGGTTAGTACATTAAAAGCCAGTATTGCATAGTGGTTAAATACATGGAAGCTGTCCTGCTTGGAGTCAGTTTCTGGCTGTAGTGCTTACTAGCTGTGGAATAATAGCTACTTAGTATTTCGTCTGTCTGTTTTCTTATCTGTAAAACTGAGATCGTAGTAATACCTATCTCATGAGCTTTTTTTTTTAATTAGGGTTGTTTTGAGATGCTGGGATTGAACTTGGGGTCTTTGCAGTAAGCTGAAATCCCCCCTTTTTTTTTTTTTTTTTTTTTTTAATTTATAGGCAAGGCTCGCTGAATTGCCCAGGTTGGGCTCAAACTTGCGCTTCTGCTTCAGCCTCACAGATGTGTGCCCCGCTGCCTGATGGGCTTTTGGATTACATGAACTGATATAATCCCACAACTTTTATCCTAAAGGCTTACCATATGAACTTGGTGCGTGACAAGTGCTACAAAACCTGACCTGAACTTAAAATATGAATAGTTCTATTTTGCTGTAGGAATATTAGTATGTTTAATTACACAGGGATAGCATAGGTCTTACTGAGGTGGTTATAATTGATGTGTTACTTTGTCTTTTTTATTTAAAGAGCAGAATATATTTATTGAGAGAAAGTTTCTGTCAGACAGAAGGGGTCCTGAGTAGGTTGCCAAAGACTGTCTTTTCTAGAGACTTTTATAGATCAAAACCTCAAAGTGAGGCAGATCTAAGGTGGGAAGGACATGGGAACTCTCAAGGTGGGCATAAGGTGGAACAAAACACAAAACCAGTAAGATTAATTGCTCAGGTAAAATTGATTAAGTTGGGGACAAATGGGGAAGGCAGTCCTGTAGCAAGCAGGCACATATTACAGAGTAGTGACTTCCCATAGAGGTTTGGGATGGTGATTCCTGGTTTCCTTGGGTGACAGAGAACTATTTAGAATACCCTTAGGATATGAGTATCTTTGATCTTTTGTTCAGAGCTCTGGCCTACAGAAGGAGGTGTCTTTCTCCACCAAGGTTGCAGGGTATCCAACCTTCTGCATTTCGTCTTTTTGAGACAGGGTCTTGCCTTACAGATTAGGCTGTCCATGATTAGCCTGTAACCCAGGCTGGTCTCAAACTCACAAGGTTTTTCCTGGCTCAGCCTCCCTAATGCAGGTATTACAGGCATACACTACCACGCCCTACTGAGTTAACAGCCCTGTTATCTTGATTCTTTGCTTGTTTTTTAAACATCAATAATTGAAAAACATGACCCGGAGTTTGTTTGTTTGTTTTTTGAGATAGGGTCTCCTTATGTAGTTAAGCTCGCCGTGAACTCACTGTGTACCCCAGGTTGGCCTTAAACTCAAGGTCATCTTCCTGTCTCAGCCTCCCAGCCCCAAGGGGTTTGAATAAAAATTAGGTACCTGTCTGTGTGAAGTGCAAAGATGCAGATAACATCAGTTGATTTTATGTGCATTTAGGTGGAAGATTTAAAACCTAGAGAAAGCCTTTTGGGTCTTTTGTGTTGCAAGTTCAGTCTTTTAAGATTGGGGTTCTCTTTGAAGAAGAAATAAAAGCTAATTAAAAATTGTCAGTTCACATCCAGGTGCTACCTCTCCCAAGTTGTTTTTTTAATTGTTACTATGATTAATGAAATGTATGCTTTGGAGAGCATGAGTGTTCATAGAAAAGTTAATAAATTTGAGGAAATAGTTAATTAAATAGCTTAAATATATATAGTCAGTGGCACTTTTTAAGAATCAAGATAATTGCTCAGCAGGCAAAGTGCTTATCTGGCAAGTACAAGGTCCTGAGTTTGATCCCTGGACCAAAAAAAAAAAAAAAAAGGTAATGGTGGCAGAAGATACAAACTGTCTTGTTTTACTCAAAATAAAACTTTGGGAAAACAAAGTATAAAATCACACCAGTTGTGAATTACAAAATTTGTCATGTTCTCATCATTGAAAAGATCTTTTTATAAGTTCTGCCTAAAAAGTCAGGGTAGAACCAAGAAGTCCTGCTGTGGACTCACTGTTAGGTTCAGTGTTCTCCCCCAACTATCAGTTTTTGCTCATTATACTATAGCATGATTTTTCCTGTGACTGACTAAAAGAGTACTTTTGTAAGTTAGCTAGTTTGGGCTTGGAAGATGTATTTAGTGGTTGTAAAACTGTGCTAAGAAATTGAGTATTTTCCATTGCTTAATTAGTTTGGTATTTTTAGTTGCCAAATGGTTTTGTTTTGTTTTTTGAAACAGGAGCTCACTATGTAGTTTAGGCTGGCCTAGTACTCACTATGTAACCCAGACTGGCTTTGAACTCAATGAGGTCCTCCTGCCTCAGCCTCCCACATGCTTGGATTATAGGTGTGCACCACCACACCCTGCCAAATGATTTTTTTTTTTAAATGTGTCTTTTACTTCAGAGCAAGCTGTTTTACAGTGGAAAGGGAACTAACTTATGAATCTGGAATCTTACGATCTCAGTTCTTGATATTTTTGATGATACCATTTTTGAGGACAAGTGACGTAATCCTTAATAACTCATGTATAAAACAGGATGATAGTTGGCTCTTAGGAGTCAGGATTTAATTAAGTCCTGACTCAAATATGTAACAAGTAAATGTAACTTAAGTATATTTTGATTTATTTTTCTTCATTCCTATCAAGTATTAGCTGAGGAAGGTAACAAAGAGTTTTTCCTGCTATTCAGAGGCTCTCATAATTCAATTCCAGCCAAGCTTTTAGCTTCACTGTGACTGCTTCACCCGACACCAGTGCTTCACCACAAAGGAGTACTCCAGGGAACTGGCACACTTTTTCTTTAAAGGATTATGGTGGTAAATAGTTCAGGCTTTGTGGGCTTCACATAGTCTGTATTGCATATTCTTTGGTTTTAGTGTACAGACTTCTGCGGCCTGAATATGCTTTGTGTTCTCATTCTTTCTTCCACCCCATTCAGCAATCTCCAGTTTCCTTCTGATGTGTTAAAATCAGGTTCATATGCCACCTCTTAGAAAGCTGTTTAATCTTACGTTGTTCCAGCTCACTGATTTTGCTTCAGTTGGATTGGGCTAGCTGCTTGTGGTTGAGACGGCATTGGATCCTTTGACAGAGTCATAGCCAAACCCGCAGTGTCTCCTGAGCTGTTCAGGAGTGTTATTTCTGTTCAGGTTACCAGGTTACAGTCAATTCATTGTTTCTCCTACATGACTGAGTTTGAGGGTCAGGGGTGGGGAAATGTGTATGTGTGTGGGTGTGTGCTGTGGCTTCCTGTTTTTTATCTAGCAGACGCAGAATGAGCTATCAGAATTGGGTGGTTGGAAGGATGTGTTTTCTCCTGGCCTTATAACTACATTGAAGACACTCATTTTCTCCGCTCCATGTCCTCTATAGTAAAGCTATAGCTGTGATCGTGTGCTTTGTTTATACCCTTATAGCACCCCTCAGTATTTCATGGTTTGGGGTTAATTGGCTGCCTTGTTTTACCTTTGTGTATTGGTGTCTTGCAGTGTTACTTATTTTAGTTTTGGATTTTTGATGTAGACCACAGAGCCTTTCGGGTACTTATACTGAGAATATTATTTAACTTCAAACTGTAGTATTTTTAATTTAGGGTTTCTTCTATATCATGCTCTTGAAGTTGTTAGTTTATTCATCAGTATAAATAAGTAATTTCTAAGTACATTTCTTTAACTCATGGTAGTGAGCTAAACTTAGCTACATTGAAGTAGATAAGTTAGGTAATTAACACATTCATGTCTGTAAACCACCACTGGTACACTGTCTCACCTGAAAGCTCGTATCACTGTTGGTGCAAACGGATATACTCGCATAAAATTAGTAAGTCTATAAATGGACCCCACAAAGGAATAATGAAAGAACAATTTACCAGTGAGTTTAATAATCTAGCCATGAAATAACAATGACTTTTTGTTTTAGCATCTTATATTAACAAAAGAACATATATAGGTTAGCTATATAATAGTGGAGGATCAAATTCAAATCAGAGGTACCAGCAGCAAGACGTATGAATTATGGCCCTCTTATGAATGTGTTAATCAAAACTAGTCTGATTTTGAAGTTATTGAGGAGTGGGACTCCTGAATGATTTTTTCCCCCCTAGTGTTTTGAGACAGGGTTTTACAAAGTATCTCAGGCTGGCCTCAAATTCATGATCTTCCTGCTTCAACTTCCAGGTGTGGGATTATAAGCATGAGTCATCATCTGCAACTTGTTTTGCTTTTAACTGTCCTCATTTTAAAAACAAAAATAAATGTTTCTAATGAAGGAACTGAAATCTACTATCTAATTAGTTTGATCATCTATCAGAAAAAATCTTTAGCCCTAAAGTCTTGAGTAGAATATGGGAGACCAGAGCTGCACAAAGATAGGCATGGGATCAGTTTGGGCACAGATACTGGTGTGGATGCCAAGAGTGAGTCTTTTATAGGTATACCAACTGCTGGAGATCAAACTTTGAAATGCCCACTAGTATATTTTTTTCCCTCTGAAAAATCCACAAAGAACTCTCAAAGGCTTGAACAGTGAAAGTACTTTTGATAACGTTTTTGGGTTTTGTTTTGGTTTATTCTTTTGAAATAGGGTGTCAGTATGTTGTCCAGACTGGTCTTGAATTTGGGGACACAGCAGTCCTGCCTCCACCTGTTACATGCTGGAATTTGCAGGCATGCACCACCACTGGCTTTATCCTGTAGTGTAAACATACTACCAACAGACTTAATGTTGTTGGTTTCAAAAGCCAAAGCTATGTGCTTTTGAGTGGGCCTTTAAGTAACAGAGTAACATAGGTAAATGGAAGATAAGTTTCATGATATTCCCACTCTTCATCCATTTATCAAATATTGATAACTATGTAAGATGCTGTTGTAGGTACTAGGTACATACTAGAAACAAAATTCTCTGTTAGTAGAGGTTAGCTTCTGGCAGAGATTAACAGGATATGTTAAATGTTGCTAAATACTAAAGTGAAAATATAAATCTTAGATAACAAGTATTTGAATTTAAGATAAGAGACCAGTTGCACTGAGCAAGTGACATTTCAATACAGACTTGGAAGTGAAAGTGTAAGCAATGTAAACGTTACAGAAAGAACACTTCTGGAGTCAAGAATGCTATGCAAAGCCCAAAGCAGAAATGTGCCTGATGTGTTAATGACATTGAGTAGCTATGCAGCTGGACTGGTGTCTTGGTTACTTTTTCTTGTTGGTGAAACAAGGTACCCAACATCCAAAATGAAGGAAGGAAAGGTTTATTTAGCTTACTGCTGTGGAGGTTTCAGTTCATAATTAGCTGGCTTCAAGGCAGAGTGGCAGGGCACTGGGGCAACACTTCAAGGCAGCAGCCAGAGTAAAAGGGAGCAAGCAAAACAAGTCTCTTCTCATGTAAATAGGCCACCTCCCCCACTTTAGGGCTGGTATAGCGCTCACAAAATCTCCTTGCCCTCCTTTGTACAGGATGAAGATATTTACAAAGTAAGAACCCTGCTCCCCATTGAGTCTCAGTTAAACTTCTAAAAGTCTCAAGTTGACACAGTGTATCAACCATAACAACTAGACTGAGGGGCAGAGATTACTGGTGCATAAAGAAGGAAAATGGGGACCATAAATGGAATGCCTTATAGGTAGTATGGGTGAGACGGTGGATTGGGCTAGGGCCTGCCCCAGCATAATATGAAATCTTCCTCTTGTCTGTGCTGTCAAAATTTGGTAAAGTTTTCGTGCTGCTTAAATTTTTTTTTAATTTTCTTGCCAGCAGTCTATCTGCATGAGTTAAAATGTTACAGAGAAAAAAAAGTATTGAAAGCACTTAAAAAATACATCCGTATTTTTGTACATGTAATCAAATAGTAATGAAGGGCTTACAATGAGCATCAGTGTTCTGCCTTCCTTCAGCCCAGTTCTACGCAGAAGCACCTTTTTGCAGATTGTTTTGGTGCCCATCCCTTATCCTCCATGTTGACCCTCCGGTCTGTGCAATACTAAGCTGGTCACCCAGAGGACCTTCCCTCACCACTGTTGTGTCACTGATGTTACATATTCCATACTTAAGTTTTATTCTTACGTTTCACTTTTTAAAACTGTGACTGTATCAAAACTTTTTCTAGTCAGTAGAATTACTGTAAATATTATCATTTGGCAGTATTAGAATGAAAATTTTAATTTGTGTTACACACTTAACAGGTTATAGTGGAATTTTACTGTGAGTACCCAGGTGGTGTGGATTTGAATTAATTGGAGTTACAATATGTGGTTTACTGGGTGTGTCTATTGATTTTTTAGTGTTGACTTTGTAACTAGCTATGTTAATAAATTTACCTATTAAATCTAGTAGTCTTAGTGGAGTTTTGGGGATCTTCTAGAGTATCATGTCATCTGCAAATAACGATAGTTTAACTTCTTCCTTTCCTAACTTTATTCCTTTTATTTCTTTTTCTTGCCTAATTGCTCGAGCTAAAGTTTCCAGGGCTATATTGAGTAAAAGTGGAGACAGTGGACATCCTTGTCTTGTTCCTGATTTTAGAGAAAAAACTTTGTTTTTGTTCATTTAGTATGATATTGGCTGTTGGTTTATCGTAGGTGGCTTTTATCAGATTGAGATAAAGACCATCTATCCCAATTTTCTGAAGGATTTTTATCATGGGTGCTGGACTTCGTGAAAAGCTTTTTCTGCGTCTATTGAAATGATCATATGATTTTTGTCCTTGGCGCTGTTAATATGGTATATTACATTTAAGGATTTACATATGTTGAAACATCCCTGAAATGAGTCCCGCTTCATCATGGTGTACAATCTTCTTGATGATTTGCTGCATTCTGTTTGCCATTATCTTATTTAGTATTTTTGCATGTGTGTTTATTAGGGCAATTGGCCTGTAATTCTTTTTCTTAATTGAGTCTTTCTGTGGTTTTGGTATCAGGGTATGCTTGCTTCCAGGAATGAATTTGGGAGTATTGCTTCTCTTTCAATTTCATTAAAGAGTTTAAGAAGTAGTGTTAGATCTTCTCTAAATTTCTTGCAGAATTCATCAGTGACTATGTCAGGGCCCGGGCTTTTCTTTGTTTATAGGTTTTCAATTACATCTTTGATTTCATTTATTAATATTGGGGTTATTTAGGATTTTTTATATCTTCTTGATTCAGCTTTGGTAATTCATATGTATCTAGGAATGTGTTCATTTCTTCTGTATTTTCCATCTTATTAGAATACAAGTTTTCAAAGTAAGTATAGATGATTTTCTGGATTTCTGCAGGGCCTGTTGTGATTTCACCCTTTTTATTCCTAATTGCATGGGTTTGAGTCTTTTCTTTCCTTTTTTTGATAAGATTGGCTAAGAGTTTAATCTTTGAAAGAACTAGTTCTTTGATTTATTGATTCTTGGTATTTTTTAAATCTCCTGTGTGTTAATTTCTGCTCTGATATTTATAATTTCTTCCCTTGTGTGAGCTTTTGGTTTAGCCAGCTCTTTTTCTAGAAGCTTGAGGCTCAACATTAAGATGTTTATATGCACTTGCCATTTTTCTGATACGGGTATTTACTGCTCTAAATTTCCCCCTTATGACTGGTTTCATCGTGTCCCACAAGTTCTGTATGTTGCATTGTCATTATCGTTCAACTCTAAAAACTGTCTTATTTCTTTAATTTCATCTGTGACCCTTTGGTTGTTCAATAGTGTGCTATTTAATTTCCATGTGTTTATGAAGTTCTTGTGGTTTCCTTTGGCGTGGATTTCCAATTTCATTGCACTGTGATCTGATAGTATACTTGGATAATATCAATTCCTTTGCATTTACTTAAGCATGTTCTATGAGCTAGTATATGGTCTATTTTGGAGAATGTCGCGTGTGCACCTGAGAAGAATGTGTATTCTGATCTTGTGGGGTGGAGCACTCTATAGACATCTATCTACTATGTCCATTTTTCCAAAAGTTTGATTTAGTTCTAATTTTATTATTCATTTTTTGTCTGGTTGATCTTTTTGTGACAGTGGGGTATTGAGATCTCCCAATATAATTGTATTAGGACTTATTTGATTTTTCATATCTGTTAGTAATTGTTTCATATAGTTGGGTGCACTGATATTTGTTGGATGTATATTTATGATATCTCTTCCTCTTGGATTGTTCCCTTTATGAGGGTGTAGTGACCTTTATCTCTCTTAATCAGTCTTGGCTTGAAATCATTTTGTCTACAAATAGAATAGCTATGTGGGTTCCTGTTGCATGGAGTACTGTTTTCCATCCTTTGACTTTCAGTCAATCAATTTCTTTTTAAATTAAATGTGTTTCTTGTATTCAACATTTTGTTGGGTCTTGCTTCTTGATCCATTCTGCCAGCCTGTGTCTTGACTGGTGAATTAGACCATTAACATTGATGGTAATAACTGAAATGTATCGACTTGTCCTTGTCATATTATTTGCCTATTGTTGGCATTCCCCTCTTTTTTTTTTCTTTCTTTCTTCTAATTGTTTGCCTTCCCTGATGGATTCATTCTGTTGGGGTTCATGGAGCTGTTGTCCTTATTATCTCTTTCTAGAATGTCCTTGAGAACATTTTGGAGTACTGGTTTGGTGGTCATAAATTTCCTCTGGTGTTTGTCATAGGAGTATTTTATTTGTCCATCAATTTTGAAAGATAATTTTGCAGGGTACATCAGTCTGGGTTGAAAGTTGCTTTCCTTTAGAACTTGGAAGACTTCAGCCTTTCCTTGACTTGAGTGTTTGTGCTGAGAAGTCAGCTATAATTCTGATGGGCTTTCCTTTATAGATGATGTATGTCTTTCCTCTTAACAACTTTTAGGGTTCTATTTATGTGTTGAATTTCTGGAATCTTGACTATGATATGCCTGACTGTAGTTTTTTTATTTCATTTGTGGTATCTCCTGTTTGTTCATTGACTCCAATTAATCTAAAATTATTCTTTGTCTCATCTAACATCTGCTGAATTGATTTCTCATGGTCCCTTACTATTTTTAAGAAATCTTTATGTTCCTGGTCGCTAACTGCAAGCCTGTTCTCAGTATCTGAGATCCTGTCCTCACATTGGCCTAATCTGCTTCCAGTACTTTCAGTGGAGTTTTTATTCTCCTGGATATCTGCTTGAATCTGCTTTATGGATTCCATTACTTTTCTGTGGTGATCTTCCATAATTTTCTTAAGCTCATCTATTTGTTAGTCAGCTGTAATGTCGCTAAGCACGGTGTGTGTTTTGGTAATCGCTATAGTTATCTGAGAGATTATTTCTGATTTCATATTTTTCAGAGCCTCATTCAATTGCTTTGTTATTTTTTACTTCAGAGAGACCTGGTGGGAGGCTTTCAGATGTCACACTTCATTGCCCCTGGATTTGCAATGGCAAACTGGATGTCTGGGGTTGCATTTTACTTAAGTGTCTTATTTTATTTTCTCTCTTTTTTTTAGTTTAATTCCTGTGATGATACTTGTAAATTGCCTGTGGTGGGTTGCTTTATTGGTAGTAGTTAGGACCCTTAGGTGATGATTACTTCTGTGAGATATCTTTCAGATGTAGCTGGTTTTTGGGTTTTGAGTCTGTTGGAAGATCTTACCTCTTCAGTTTGGTGGAGTTGAGACATTGTTGCTTATTTGGCCTAATCCCTGGTTCTTTGGCATTGTGCCATCATATTTTCTGTGACCCTTAATCTCAGTCATGGATTATCAGGACCAACACCTGTTTAGAACAGTTATGTCAGTTTTGGCTATAGTGTTACCAATAGCATCAAATATAGCCTAGAAAACAACAAACTGAGCTAACCCTTAATTTGCAACTTTCAACTGTATGAACTAGATTTGTGATTATATAACAAGATGTAAAACAGATAATTATATGCCGTATGTAAGTCTGTAATGTGTCAGTTTTACCCTTGAGGGTTCAAATTTAAAATGGATTAAGAAGAAAATAAAGAAATGGAAGAAGAGAAAGAGGTCAGAAGTAAGGTTGGAGGACAAAGTGGGATCGTGCCAACTTGGGGAAACTGGTGCAGAAGACTGAAGAAAAAGAGAGATGAGAAATAGAAAAGGAAGAACAGAATAGAATCATACCCACAAAGAGGTTAGAAACCACTTTCACACTCGTATAAAAACAATGAAGAAGAAAGAAAAAAGTGAAAAAAAAAATCCACTTCCAGGGTTCTCTCTGGGTTCTCTGGTATACAACATGTGGAGTCAGATCCTAAATCGTGCTGGCCTAGCCCAGCAGGCCATCCCTGAGACCAGACTCATTGGGCTCGCCACAGTCTAAGAAGTGTCTGGATCTGCGCCTAGGTAGGACTTGCTTCAGGAAGCCGCAGCAGTTCTGGGCTCTGGGCTTCCCCAGCCCATCTCCAAAATGGCTCCCAACTAATTGCTCTCTCTCTGTGGGAAGACCTAAGTGCTCCGCACTCACCACCAGCCAGTGCAGTTCTCAATGTCCGCTGATCTCTACTGCTATATCTCTGTGCACAGGCCTCTGGGGTCACCAGCTGTCACTGTCACCATGACTGTGCATCCTCAGGTTCAGACAGCACTCACACAGTGAGTCCTGTGTCTGGTGAACAAATTTCCAAAGTGGCCATTTTTTGAGCAGAGTGGCTTGGGGTTTTTTTTGTCAAAGCAACATGTTTTTTAAAGGTTACACTTACTATTCTATACCCCTGAGCGTAGAATCTTCAAGCTATCTTTACTATTTTTTGCAAAGTACTTGTGTTCTTTTTAATGCTAATCCTTTCAACAACCATGCTTTCCTTTGCCCTAAATTTTTTTTTGTTAAAAATACAGAAACAAAAAATGAATAGAGGAAAATAATAAAGATCAGAAAACACAATCCCTTATCAAACTGTCAACATCATTTTTCATATAGATTAACATTTTGATTCTTCCATTTCTGTAAAAATAAAGACTCAGAATAGTCTAAACACCTTTGATAAAGGAACAAAATTAGAGCTCCAACCCTCCCCAGTCCCATGACTTACCACAAATTTACACAAATCGTGACAAAACAGCATTGATACCAAGATAGACAAACAGCCAAAGTACCAATGTAACGTCCCAAAATAGAAACCCACACAAAAGACATTTGATTTCTGGCAAAGATACAAAAGCAATTAACTGGAGAAAGGATTTTACCCTCAATGAATATGCTGGAACCACCAGATATACACATGCAAAAAATGCAAATCTTACAGCACATTCAGCAATATCAATAGATTTTGGATGTTTCTTAGAAGATCCGAAAGTCAACCCAAGATATCTCACAGTGGGTTAGTTGAAGTGAAGGTGGGTGTGGCCTGTGTGGTTGCTAGGCTGAAGTCATTCTCTCTGGGATAAAATACATGTTTTTTTCCTTATACTAGTGAAACAGTGCAATGATTATGCATGCATGACATATTTGTTTCACTAATAAGTATGTTTTCAGGGTACATTCATTGATCTATTAAAATGTCCAGTTTATCATTCTTTATGGCTGAATAGTATTCCATTATAAAGATACATCTTTTTTATCCATTCTTTAGTTAATAGGCATTTAGGTTGTTTCCAATATCTGGGTATTATAAACTGCTGCTATAAACATGGGTGCACATATATTGCTGTGGTATTACGCTTTTAATTCTTCTGGGAATATACCCAGGAGAGGAATAGCTGGGTTGAATGGTACCTCCAATCCTAGTTTTTTGAGGAATTTCCACATTGATTTCCACAGTGGTTGCACCATTCTGCTTTCCCACCAACAACAGAAGAATTCCTTTCCCCTACAGTCTCTCCAGCACTTGTTATTGGTTGATTTCTTGATAATAGCCATTCTTTCTGGGGTGAGGTGAAATCTCACTGTTGTTTTAATTTGCACCTCTGGAATGGCCAGTGATGTTGAACATTTTTTCAGGTATTTACTTGCTATTTGTACTTCTTCATCTGAGAAGTGTGTGTTCATCTCAGATGCCTAATTTTGGATTGGGTCTTTAAATCTGGGAGGACTGATTTTTTTTTCTTGAGTTCTTTATATGGTCTCAATAATAATCCTTTATCTGAGGAACAGCTGGCAAACATGTTCTGCCACATAGTAGATTGTCTCTTCACTCTGCTGGTGGTTTCTCTTGCTGTGCAAAAGCTTTTCAGTAGGGTGAGATCCAATTTGTTGATTCTTTGCAATAAATCCTGAGCACTCTGGGTTTTATTCATAAAGTCTTTGCCTACACTAGTGTCTTCAAGAGTTTTACCTATTCTATCTTCCAGCACATTTAATGTTTCTCTTTATATTAAGATCTTTAATCCATTCTGATTTTAGTGTAGTACATGTGATGCCTAAATTTTTTATAGGCCCTTTTTTTCTGGAAAAAAAAAATGAACACTTAAAGTGGGCTTTAAGTTCCAGTTTTACACTATAAATCTGGCTAAAAACCGTAAATAGTACCCAGATCCTCAATCTGAACATTATATGGCCTTCAAATTCCCTCCACCAGATCAGTCTACTGCCCTAATCTCAGTCTCCCACAAAGTCTCAGGACATGGCTAGAATCTAGACAAATTTTTCTGCCATCGAGTAATACACATGGATTCTGGTCCAATAGTCAATGAAGTCCTTGTTCCCAACTGAAACCTGAGCCTGGCCTTTACTGTGCACATTTCTATCAGGACTCTGATCTTCTGGGCTCTGAACATAATCTATCAAGCTTAGTTTACAGCGTTCTGCGGCTTCATTAGCTTGCAACTCCAAAATTTTCCAAACTGCCAAGAATCAGAAGGCCTCTAAAGCATGTATTCATGTTACAGCAGTGACCCTACTCAGTACCAAAATCATAGTCACTTTTTCATCATTAAAGTAATATACCCAAAACCAATAGAGGTTTACTTTGGGTCACAGATTGAGAAGGTTCAGTCCATTTGTCAGCTAATTCCAAGGCTTGATGGAAGGGTCCTAGTATAGAAAAGCTGCTTGTGTCTAGGCAGCCAGGAAGCAGAGAGATGGGAAGAGCCAGGGAGAGATACAGTGCCCTTACAGTTCACGCCTGGAGTGTACTGTCTCTTCCGACCATACCCTTACCTCCCTGCAGCACATTCAGCTGCGGTTCCTTCAGAGAACTAATCCGCTGATAATTACAGCACCCCCATGATCCAGTCAACTTCCACATCAGGGTTTTGCAGGAGTTTTAGATTTCAACCATGTACTGATCATCAGTCTTCTGACAAAGTCACTCAACTTCAGGCACCGATAGCATTGAGTACTTTGTTAATTAAACATACGGTAGGAGTCTCAAATTGAATGATGACCACTCATCTGGGAAGCTTTTTGTTTGTTTCTTCCTGTTAGAATTTTTCAGCTTTCCTAATATTTTGGATCAGTGCATTGGGAGTGAAGTCCAGTATCTGTTTAGTAAACTGATATTAAAGCAATTGACCTTGGGTTGGTACTTAGAAGCATTAATTTCAAGGGATAAAGGAGAAACTAAAGTGGATTAGCACAAGCCACCTGTAATTCCTTATTTCCAATAGATTCCAATAGATTTTAGAAAAGTAAAAAACTGGGAGTTCTGTCTAATGAATTTTAGGGTTATTATGATTAAATCATTGGATACATATATCTAGCCATTGCACATGATCAAAGAAAATCTCTCAAGCCAAAGTCAAACGGAATGCTAGAATACCAATAATTCTTGGAGGCTTGTCACATAGTACTGATTCATAATGAGGCACTATAGCAACTGGCATGCCATAGGAAGTTACCTACTGCATAACACGTAGGTGCTGAGTGAATACTAAAAATCATGGTGTCGATTTCAGTAAGCTATGTTAAGGTATGTGTTGCGGAGATCTTTTTTTTATTGATTAATTGCTTCATTTAGCCAATGGGCAGGAATATGGTTTTAATGAGAAAGAAACAACATAGCTTTAACAGCATTATTTTTGCTAAGAGGAGGTTAATGCTTGACTGGCTTTTCCAAGTGTTTAACTATCCATATAAGTCAAATTGTAGGCAATATCTACACATTGGAAGACAATAGAAAGCCATAAAACTTTTATTTATATAATTGCAAGTGAATTTGCAAGTATGTTAATTTTGAGAGAGGACAGAGTTTCACTGTGTAGTGTCATCCTCCTGAGTGCTGGGATTACAGGTATGTGCCACCATGCCAGGCTCGATGTGTTATGTTTTTTTGTTTTGTTTGTTTTTGGTACTGGGGATCGAACTCGCAACCTCACACTTGCCAGACAGGCACTTAAGCCACTGAGCTACATCACCAGCCCGATGTTTTTTTAAAAAGTACGTAGACGCTGGATGTGGTGATGCATATCCGTAATCGCAACACTCAATGAACCTGAAGCAGAAGGACTGAAAGTGTGAGCCTAACCTGATTCAGTGAGATCCTGTCTCAAAATGAAACTTTTAAAAGGTGGGGTGTGTAGTTCAGTGCAGAGGTCCTTTATTTTGAAAAGTATTAAAAAAAAAAAAAGAAAAGTATTATTTCCTCTAAACTATCTTGTAGCCATCTACATGGAAGATACAAATTTTTTTTCAAAGAAGCACAAAGGAGAGAACAGTAGCATGGTACATAATTGTAAATTATTGAACACAATGGGAATTCATAGGAGTATGCTACTTAAGTAATTTTTAATTGACCTTTTTTAAAATAGTGATGTTGATTTTTATCACTCTATAATAACACAGCCTAATTGAAATGAGTCCTATGTGGTTTTCAAACTTAAAAGATGTGGAAAAGGTTAAGCCAAACACCCTAGAATACAGCATTGTCTTTTTGCTAAGCTTGTGTTAAACATGTGTAAGTAGACATATATAGATATACTTACCTTTACACAGTAAGTACCTAAAATTATGTAAATATAACACTGGAATGTAAGCAGTTTAAAAACTAGTGAGTCCAATTCGTCAACACTAAACTGTCTCACAAAATTAATTCTAATATTGGACTTTTTCAAAATTAAGCACACCCATATATGCATGCAAACTATGAGCATGCATGTGGGTACAAAGTCCTTTAAAAAGAATTCAGCTTGCTTTTATAAACGTTAAAGCATACTCTACCTATAAAATGTTGCTAAAGTTCATCGTATCATTGAAGTTCATCATATCATTCAAGTTTCTCTTCATGTTTGAGATAGTCTTTTTTAAATTTTATTTTAAAAGGGAGTAAAATTAAACACAACAAAACAGAACAGAACGGGACATAAGAAAGCATAAATTTCAAAGCTAGACAACCAGAGATCTTCACTATCTGTCATATTGTCTCTTGTTTTCTTCCAAATGGTTGTCCTTATCTTTGCATATGGAGAGCTCATACTAAATAACATAGTCAATCTTTT